>VXAA01003085.1:839125-886238 GCA_013399115.1 Anseranas semipalmata
TTTTTTTTGAAATAAAACAGCAGACATCTACCTCAATAAGGTTTTAAACAATCTTTCAACTTCAAGACTTGGTTACGTTATGCCCTCAGGAACCTATTCTTATCATAATTATGATCCAAAGGAAATATTCTCGAACAGTAACACTTTTCTGTGGTAATAACACAGTAGATGTTACAGTGAATTGATGATTGTTTAAAAGCTTTTTGCCAGTATGGAGTAGAATGGTCCAACATCTTTGAAACAAGATACTAACTTTGAGTTTAATTAAGAACTGTAATAAAGGAGAAATATGTTCTTAGGAAATGAGTTGCAAATTAGCAGGTTGAAGATGAAAAGATTGAAATTATTAATAAGAGTTCTTTCATTGCACAAGAATAACTCTTGTCCATGCTGTTGGAAGTTTTGTAGTTAAAATTGAAGGATCAGTGTTTTCTCATCGTTGTTCTCCTGTCACCTGTGACTTTAATGACAGTGAAAGCATATCATGGGGGCAGTTTAATAACTAGTAAATGCATATATTTTTGTTAATGTTAAGGGTAATTTGATGAATATTATCAGCAGACATACTAGTTATTCTATATTCTAGCCCAGAATAGTGGAACTTCCAAATCTGGGAAGATAAGATCATATGTGTTATGTGGTTAGTTACTTCTATATGTGACTAGCGTGGGTTTGAGTGTTGTTAGTACATTTTTAGTCTTCTCTTTGATCTGGAAAATGGTCGAGATAGCTGAAGGTATGATCCATGCTATCAAGCTTTCAACTAGCTTTGATAGATGGCCTTCATGTCCTTCTTTTATTTTATTTTATTTTATTTTATTTTATTTTATTTTATTTTATTTTATTTTATTTTATTTTATTTTATTTTATTTTATTATTTCTATACTTTAAAGATCCCTTTTGGACATGAAACTAGGGACAAAACATACTGAAATCAAGGTGTTTGTCATTCTTCAGCAAGCGTTGAAAAACCTGGCAGAACACTCTCATCTTATTTACTCTGTGGACCAATTGCAAAAGTGGCTTGCATAGTTCTGTTAGTGTTTAATCTGGTTAGTATCCTGTTTGATATCAGAACCGTCTCTTTGGGGGTTTTCCAGTAATTCTAATGAAAATGAGGAAAAAAACCCACACCAAATCTATAAGCCCAAAACCTCTTCTGGCCTTTTTGTTGTTGTTGTTTTAATTTTGTTTTTCCTCCACTTTCAGAGAGGAACAAAGTCAATGAGTCCTTGTAGGCTTTTCAATGTGAGGATAACTGACAGCTGAATAACTTATTTATAGACATGTGGAATATCCTTTAGTTGATTTTTCTGGTCAAAGTTAGATGTCTAATAGACATGCTGTCATTTTAATAGAGGCTACAGGCCTAAGTGTTTATCTTCAGTCCTTTTAGTATAGGAATCCAAAGTGGGGTACTTGTAGTGGTCTCTTCTGGCCTTAAAGTCAGGACTGTCTAATAGCTCCAAAATCTGATAATGGAACTGGCTTTCACAGTTGGTCCCTATCATGGGGAAAAACAATGTTTTGGATTTTGATTACCTCTGATTGGGATTCTTATTTTTCCTCTAAGGGTCAGGTTCAAATTTGTCAATACAAGGAAATGTCCATTAATATCCAAATGCAAAAAAAAAAAAAAAAAGTGCATTTATTGATCTGATATTTTCTTTATATCGTTTTACTAAAAAGAAAACCTTGTTTCAAAAATAGGTATTCTTTGTACTAATGTGAGACTGAAAACCCACAGGGGATGGATTTCTGAAGAAGACTACTCAAAAATACACTTATAGCTTGGGCTTAGTAGAATTTTTTTTTATGTTTTTGCTTTTAATTCAGGACTTTGGAATTGTATTCATTTCAAGTTTTCATCTCATTATGGCAAAGCAATCTAGACCAAAATAGTGACAGTGCCTAATATCAACACAAATAATGAAAACAAAATGTGAGTTTGCCAGAAATTCTTATCCCTCAGCCTTGATATATCTTTCTATTTCCTCATTTTAGAATGTATATGTAATTTCGAAATACAATTTCTACATAACATTACATATCCGTTATCTGGTAGCTAGGCAACTATTTTAGGTTTTTAGAGACCTATACTGAGAAATAATATCCTGTTCTTCTCTCTTTCCTCCTATTCCAGTGAAATCTTGGGTGTACCTCATACATTCTCAGCTGCTGTGACAGCTCCTTGAAACAGGGGAAGATGACTAACTTTTGTAAAGATGACTGTTAAAAAGCCTGAATTGGAGTGCAGAAGCAATATAAGCCTTCAAAGCATCTTGGTCCTAATCACCAATGTCTCCTGTTGGCTTTTTTGCTGCACTGCCTCCTGCTGGTGACATCTAATTGTGCCAGCTTCTATGCAGCATTATGGTGAATAAAAAAAACCACAAGTTTTTCAATATCCCATTTGCTGTAAGCTGCTGGTGTTGGTATGCAGTTCTTAAAGAAGTGAAAAGCTGGTGAATAACCTTGGTGGTGTTTTATAACCTCCTTCAAAATTTCACATTGTTTTACACAGTGTTTTAAGGCCCAGTCATTTTTCTATGGGCTGTATCTCTTCTGAATATTTTGCTTTCTAAGGATAGATACAGAGGTTGGGTCTTAATATGCATGGTGATATGCAATTTATATGTAACTTGAAAAAGTTGACTTAATTGACTCTGGGGGCACAACAGAAATTGTATTTAAATATGAAGTAAATAGCAGCCTGCTAAATTAACTTGGGAAATAATGAGAGCAGTGTGGAGGAAGATACAGAGGAGACTGAGAAGAGGTGAACAGAGTTGGGAATAACTAAAAGTTAGAAAAGAATGGATAAGTGGCAAATAATTGTATTTTTATATCAGAAAAAAGCTATTGTTTGTAACCATTATGGTAGTTTAGTGAAGCAGTGGCTTAAAAAAAAAATGGTGAAGAAAAAAAGAAAAAGATGCCAGCCCCAGCTGTAATAATTACTGGAATATTGCTCTGATAGACAGGTTTAAAATTAAAGTTACTCTTGTTTATTTAGTTTGTAATAGAATGTTTGTCCCATGTCTGTTATAAGAGATTAGGAGACATTATTGACTGTCCTTCCACAGGAAACTGATAGCAGCAATCGCCTGCAAGGGGAAGTTATACTCCTTTAAACTAGATGATTAACCTTGTCATATTTCTGCTGGTATAGCGGATAATGCTGTCAGACGTTTTTGAAGCTCTTTCTGTATTCAACATGTTTTAATTAACTGAGAAGAGAAAGGAGATCAGTATAGAATGGAAGGGAAAGAAGACCACTAATTTGTTCTTATTTTCTTGTGAGCCCCTGTATGTCTTGAACAATATACAGAGCTGAGTGAATATTATATGTAAGACTGTATTTGTAAAACTTCTTCATCCTTTTATGTTCTTTTTTTATAAATCCTTGGAAAACCTCTGTTTCTATAATGTTAAATGTAGTTTTATTTTGCACTACAGTTCCGAAGTGTAGTTTTCCTATAAATGGAATGGCATGTTGACCATTTCATTACTTTAAAACAATTTAGGGCTTCTGCTGTACTTTAGAAGATGTGAAAAGACTGATTTGCCATTCACTTTTATTAATCATAAGTTAAGAATGACCAAATGAAGCCAATAAAAAGTTGGCAAAAATAAGAAGCTGTAAATAAGATAATTTATCTCCAAGATATCACTTCATTAGAGATTTCTCTATGACAGTTTGGTGATATAGATAGTCTCTGATGTGGATGTCCACAACAGTGTAGTACAGAAAGCAGTAATTTAAGACAAAGTGTGCTGGAGTGTTCCTAAAATGCAGACAGAAAATCGCTAGGAGCATTTAGCAAAGACATCACTGGTAGAGTCAGCTGGAACCTCAGTTGACATGTAGTGGTATAAATGCAGTAAAGTCAAGTGATCTTGACCAGATTTTGCAAGTTAAGGATCTTGCTTGGAATATAATTTCTAATTTACTTATTGTAAACAGGACTGCTATATTAACTCCTTATATTCCCTTATATTCATGAAATTATATGTTACTTTTGGCATTATACTAATAAAAGGGGAGAGGAGCAGGGCAATATCAGTGTTCTACTAACATATTTTCTTGCCTTGCCTACATTAAGTTCCCTCTGAAAAACTTGTCATTGTTTCTTAACAAGTGATTTCTCATATCTGGATCCATCCTATCTTGAAATGTCCATTGATGTCAAAAAGTGGAACACTGCTGATATCCTACAACTCTCTTTTGATGTGTTTGAGCAGAACACCTGGATGCAGCATGTGTCTTCTGGATAGCTTACATATGCCTGATTCTGATCTGAAAGAAAGAATAAATTGGAATTACTTTGGTGTAAAAAAGACTGGTTTGCTGTCCTGCTCCTTCTATCAAAAAGGACTTAATTCTATACAACATGAGAACCCAGACGAGTCTGAAAACTTGCCTGCTAGCCTATACTTAAAATGAGTGGCTGGCTCTGTTGAATTAGTTCCTCTGGGGTTCTTGAATATGGATTTCAGGCTCAGAATTTTTCTCTGACATGTCCAGGTGTAAAAGATGATTAATGGTTTGTTGAATAATGGATGATCTTACAGCCTATCTTGAAAGGGATGTTTTTGAAATGTGTCTGTTTCATTTCACTTTATCTCAACATTTGCATACAATAAAGTGAAGCTTGAGTGGGTGGGAAGTGCTGCTGGAGGTGAGGGCAGCCGCAGGGAGGATGCATCTGCATAGCTATGAAGCTGTTACGACAGCATGGAGTGGTGGGATCTGTCTCATCTCTCATGGTAAATTCAAGGCTGCAGGGGCTTGGAAGACTAGAGAATTCTGATCTGGCATTATTTTAGGCCTCTTGTGTTCACATTTTACCTTAGTCATGGTCACAGTTGGAAAGCAGTGATGTACCACATTCGAGGTATGCTCCCACCGGAGTGTTATTTTGTGTTGTTCGTTCTTCACAAATTTCTCTAAGCACTAGTGGAATTATTTGTACAGTTCATGAGAGAAGCTAATAATCATATTTATTTGTAATGATGGTTTAAATTTCAAGGGAGGGGCCCTGTTGCAAAGGCCTTAAACCTGAGTGTAATCCAAAATTCCGAGTGACTGTTGGCATGTTTGAATTCTTTGCTGAATTGAGGCCGAAACTTTGCCCACTGCTAATGTACGCAGTCTTTGCTGACTGCAGTGAGAGCTCCATGCTTGCATCCAAGGGCAGGCTGGCTGGTGATGCATAAATTCCAGCCCATGGAAGAGATCTGGATTGAATGTGATGGCTGCGTCGCTGTACAATGTTGTAATTATCCTGCAAGCTCCCTTTATCATGTATTGGCATCTCTTGAAATGAAAAGATAATGTTATTTGTGTATGAACATGAAAGAATTTACTGCACTTGTTTGTTGTAGCATGATTAAATTATAATGTCAGTGCTAATGTTATAGTTAATAAGTTAGATATATTTGAAACTAAGACCTCCAAATTCTAAGGAATTAGGAAAGACAGAAAATGAGCAGAACTAGCATAACTCCATTGTATCTGCCTTTTTTTTTTTTTGATATATTTATTCTGCAATTATAATCTGTGATTGTATAATATAAATCATAAGCATACTTGCAGATTTTAATGTTTGATATTGTATCATTTGGAATTCTGCTTACTATGCTATAGAGAAATGATAATATTAAAGTATAGCATTTTTATAAAGTAATTTGAGATTGGTTACGTTATGATATCTGCAGAACAGTGGAAAAAGAAGACTTGAAGGGGTCTTTATTAGATAGCTCATCAGAGACACAACCAATAATATTTTGCCATGACATTTGAGGGTGTTCTGGGAGGAACAAACGAATGCTCATCTCTTTAAAGTATGCTATTTGGCTAATACGGTGATCAGTCTGTCAGGTGCATTAGCAGTAAGTGATGCTTCTGGTGAATGCAATCAAGGCAAAAAGCTGCATGTCCCTGCTGCCATCTCTTCTGATCTGTGGCAGTCCTTAGTGCCCTTCCTTTTCTTTCCCTCTTTCCCTCCCACCTCCTGTCCTTCTCTTTTGTGTTTTTCCTTGGCATTCTGTTCTCCTCCCCTCAACTCTGTGTCCCACTGCTCTTTGAGATTTAAACTGTGTCCATGCAAACATGCATATTCTCTATTTTGTGTCCATCACCTTGTGTACTATCGTCTGCTGTCCCTGCAGACCTTGTCACCTTTTTTTTCTGATTTGTTTTAAAAGCTGTTATTTTTCATTGTTGTTTCTATAATAAAGTGGTATTAGGATTGCTAGTGTCCTTTTCAAAGAAATTGTTTTTTCTTGCCTTCAAAATACAAATTTTTGATCTTACTCCTCACCAGGGAAGTGACCCAAGTTTTGTGACTCCACTGTCTCAGAAGAATGCCTCAGTTGTGTTGGTTTATAGATCAAAATACAGTTGAAATTTTACACAATGATTGATCTGAATATGAGGACTCTGGCTTTCAAATTATCATGGAAAGCTGACAGGGAACCTGCTGGAGGAAGGCATATAATGTGCGATTGAGATTTAACCTGAAGAGTAGATGGCTTTTGTACCAGCTGAAGTTTTCATATCTTGTCATTCTCAGTATTTAGCCTTGGGTATTAGACCTTTGTCTGAAGTATGGATTGTTGAGACCAGATCTTTATTGAGAGGAAAGTTGAAAAAAGAGGTTTTGAACAAGCAGATAGTGTCATTGTTTAAGTTCAGTGAGAAGTCAGACAGGACCCCAGAGACTTTGCAGCTGACATATCCCACCTCAGTGCTCCCTTCTCACAGCTGTTTTTCTGTTCAGAAGCTCTTGTTCTTACCAATGTATAGTTTCTTCCTCATTCACTCTTTCTTACTCTACCACTTTGTTCATTCCTTACACTTAAGCTTTTTTCCATTCTATCCCCAGTTCTTTCTGTCAACTTTATAAGGGGATGTTCTGGCTCTTAGGACACTATTAGCTACTTTTAGGCACTTCTCCTTCCTCCTATAAGAGGCTTTCTCTTCTTTGCCACCTGTTCAACGTCAATGTGATAGAGATAGGAATCAAGTCTGAAAAGAAAACAAGGGTCCTTATGGTGTGCAACTTCTACAGGTGACCCTGAGAGCCAGAAAGGAACTCTAGCTGTCTTCCTCCATCCCAAACTAAAACAATAAAAACCCTTCCCAAATGGTTCCCTGTTCATCGAATAGTGAGGTGAGAAATAGTAAGAATATCAGGTTGCCTCTTTGTAGGCTTTGCATTCAATGCATTTTGTAGAAGACCTAGGCTGTATATGCTGGAAGCAGAAAGTTCTGTACTGTAATAATAGATAAGTGAGTGGCTCCAGTCTGTTGATCTGCATGTCAGGGTAGGTATGGTTCCTAACCTTAAATCATTGGTTAAAGTGAAAATATAAGTAACTGAAAAATGACCTGAGGCATCTGCAGTCACTGGGCTTGCAGTTTCTGTGGGTTTCAAAAACAAGGACAGTGGTAGAAAGATCTCTTTGTTCTATTCATTATCGTATACCTCAGCTTAGAAAAAAAGGTGTGTTGAACTCTGCACAAAAACCTTGTTTTGCATGCTATTACTTAAAACATTCTTTTTCTTGCAGCAAAAATATTTCATACTTCTTATGTTCTCCAACAAATATTCCTCTTTCATAGCTCTGTCCAGAGAGAGGGAGAGACAGGAAGATAATTTTTGATCTGCTTGTTTGCTTTAAGCAAAATTATAAGGGCTTTTTAGTTCGTGTAGGTGTAAGTACTTCAACATTGTCAGGCTTTTTTCTTTAGCCATAGAGACTAGAGATTTCCTCTTTAAAATTAGAATTGTGATGGTCTTATATGACTCCAGCATCTGGAGACATCACAGCTTTTAATCAGACTTGCTGGCAACATTGCAGTTAATGTTTGCAACTTAATTCATAAACCAGCTAACCTTATACATGATACATGAGCAGAATGACAGCTAGTGCTTGGCACCAAATCTATAATCTTCTGCTTTATTTTGCTACATTACTTCGGCCAATTAAAAAAAAAAATTGATATGCTTTCTGAACAAATTCAGGTTTTACCTATTAGATGGCAAGTATGTGATATGCAGATTAGCTCAGACTGCCCAAAATGTGCTCTGCCATGACTTTTGATTCAGTTTCAATAGCACACATTAAGTGCTGATCATCCTAACAGCGCAGTTTCCTTGGAATCCCTTGCAGAAGCTCAGTGTCCAGCATTTTCAGTTGCACAGATGAACCTTGCTGATGTTAAAAAGGACTAAGATTTGATAGCTCAGAGAACCAAATTAGTCATGTATACTGAATGAAAGCTTTTAACATAGTATTTGGAAAAATCACACCACTAAAAAATCAGCTGTAGTGAGAGCTAGTTGGCAGTTTTTCATTGGACTGATTTTCTAGTGGAGAAATTTGCACAGGAAAGCATTTGTTTTAGTAAAAAACAAACAAAAATCTGTTGCATTTAAATTTATTATTTTTTAACTGGCCTGAAGGGCTTAATTTTGGCAAGTTAATAATCATCATCATCATCAAAAAAACAAAACAAAACAAACAAAAAACAAAAAAACACAACACAGTATTGAACTGTTGAACTGTTCTAATATCTTCTGTCTTGCATCATGGGTCAGGTTCTCTCGTGTATTTCCTGTAGATGGTGATCCTGAGGGATTACAGTACATTGTAGGAATTTATTCAGTAGGGTATATAATGTGGTTTAGCTACTGGTCCGTAGGAAGAGATTGAGGCTAGAATTGCAATGAATAGAAAACAACAGGAAAATGTGTTTTAGTACTGTCATGGATGAGATCTGCAAAGGATTTTTGCAAGGATTAAACTTTGTCAGGATATTTTGTTTGAACTGAAACTGTCTAAACAAAGTGTTTTGATGCTGCCTAACTTAGATTTCTAAGTTTTTCTCTGTGGAAAATCTCAGCTCCAAATCCCATTTCAGGGGGGAATCCAAATGCCTGGTTTCTCCTGCAAGCGCAGTTCCAGGTTTTGCTCAACCCTAATTATAATGCCTCATTGAAATAGGTACCAGAATTAGTGTGATGTTTCATGTGAGAGGAATTCTTGAGCTGCTTCTTGAGCGGTAAACATTGTCACAGAAGAGGGATGGTACTTGCATAATAGAATCGGTTCTGGGAGGGTTCTGCAGCATCTGTATTTTCAGAGAGAGGCAGGAGAAGAAGGCATCAAAAGCGGATCTGGTTAAGCATTCCTGCTGGGTTTCTGTTCCCATTCAAGTGGCCCCACGTAGCACAGGTAACTTGTTACGCCGGGAATGTTCTAGTTCAGGAGCACTTTACTAGCGAACGACTATTACAAAGGAAAGTGGTATTAAAGTGTGCGTTTGGGATTTTGGTTATTATAAATTACATTCTTTGAAATTTCATTTAGAACCAGGAACTAAAATGATGTTGGAAGGCTCAGAGGATTAATTCTTCCTGAACAATAGACTGTCACTGATCACTCTGTAAAGTAATTATGCCAAATTTAATTATAATACAAGCCCATTGTATGATAGTCATAGCGTGCCCAGAAGAGAGTTTGAAAAGGTGCCTCACAAGCATATGGACTAGCTCTGGGAGCACAGTGGCAAATTACGCATGTTGTAATTGAGTACAACTTAATATCAGGCTTTGTTAATTAAAGGTTTGGGGTTGTGTGGTGTGGATTCTGGCTGGCACGCTCTGCTTTTCAGTATCATCAGCATAATGGAACAAACTAACTTTTCCTTCCCCATTTTATAGATTCTGCCAAAAACCTTTATGGCTTCAAGTAGCATTAGCGTGTTTATATCAATTGGAGTATCTTTGTGGTGGTACAAGCAGGAGTAACCAAGTTGTTACAAGGATGGGAAAATAACTGTCCCTCTTTCAGGTACTTCAGTTGCAGGGACTGCGCTGTCATCTGTTGCTGATCTTTCAGTATCATCCACCCTTGCAGTGTTTTCCTCCATGCAGAACTAAGGCTCCTGCTTCACCATTTCAGGATTCTCTCCTCAGTTTTACGTACAACTTCATTCTGGATTTGAACTAATTATGGAAATAACGTTAATTAGAAAATCAAGTGCCGATCCTGTTTACAGTTCCACCCCTCGCTAAACTGAGGGATCCACCAGGATCAGAGCCTTAACTGAGCTCATCCAAATTTAGACTGGCATTAGGATGCTTGGCCAGAACCTTTTCTTGGGTAAAACAAAAGCTGTGTGAAATACACATAAAATGAATATAATAATGAAAATGAGATGTAAGTTGGGGAAATTGTTCCATAGCTGGAATGACACAGTGCAGTGAGCCTGAGCTGAAGTTTACAGCGCATTTGTGCTTATGTTATGCCAGCGCAAATATCTTGGGAGAAAGCTAACAAGATCTAAAGTATGGGTGTCAGGAGTAATGAAGTAGCAATGGTGGCAGTGAGAGGTATATACACCTTTGGTTTGTATTGCAACACAGGGCATTTACTATAAAGCAATAAAGATGTTTAGGATCATAGGTCAGAGCTAGTGAGATGAGTGCAGCTGTGCTGAGGTTACCAGGTTTGCACTCTCAGCAGGGTTCAATTTGGCTTTACATCTCAATAGGAAAAGTTAAAAATAGACACCTGTGAAGACCAGGAAAGCTAGTCTAATCTAATATGCCTTCTTTTTTTGCCTTCTTTTACCTTATTTATTTTGTATTTCTGTGTATGCAACCACTTTGTTACATAGCAAATCTGGTCAAAATATGAGTCTGGTCAGTCTTTCTAAGCCTAGCACTGAGGCTAGTAACACCCTGAGTTATATTGCATAAATTCTAGTATGTGCAGGGGATGGTGCCAGCACATGCCTTGCATTTTCCCTCTCCCCTTCTTTGCTACACAGTTGAAAATAGTTGTTCAATAGAACTAGTGAAAATATTTAAACAGCGAACAGGAGCCAGATGCCTTCTTTGTTTTCCTCCAATGTAGAACATTTTATTTTCCAGGCCATCTTTGCAGAAGTATGGTATTTTCAGGGAAAGTGTAGAAAAAGGATATTTAAAAAATATCAAAACCCCTGTGTGTTATTTGGTTATTTTGCTTCACAGTGTGATACATTCACCTGAAGCATGTTAGTAGCCAGCTTTCTGTAGTAATTTGCATCATCGTTGATATGTTTTCAGATCCTAAGCCGTAGCTGCCGTAGATGGGAAGAGTATCAGTTTGTTTTATTGAAGAATATTGAATGTGAAATCCAGCATGAATTGTAAGGTCAGCAGTTTTCACAGCATCCACTACGTGACATTTAATATGTCTGTGAAGAAATCTGTGTTGATGTGGTGGGCTGCTTATGAGGATACGAATGACGTGCTGGTGGCTGGCATTGTCTGATGTGATTGCTGGTGTTCTGGCTTTGTGAGACCCCTTAAACAAAAGTTTGTGACATATTCATATGCAGTCCATTATACAAATAAGCCGAGTTCTCTTTGAGAATTTCTATGTATACATGCAGCTTCTGTAATGCTGCTAGTCTAATGCAGACTGAAGTCCTGGTGAAAGTCGTTGACATGAGATTTATTCATACTAACAGCAAACTCCTGTTTGTTGAGAGGTCCGATATCCTTTCCCCTAGCTGACATGGTACCACTTCTAGCCCCGGAGAATTTGGTATAAGTAAAAATAGAGTGAAATTTCCCAAGGGAGAAACGGTTAACTAGGTTAAAAATCTGTGAAAACTAGTTAAGAATGTGCAGATTTTTAAAAATATTTTTTTCTTGTTTTGTTTTTTAAATTGTAGCTCTCCACAGTGACTGTGACATTTGGTGCTGAAAGGCAATTTAAACTGAGCTGCATTCTTACTAGTGGAAACTGCACAGGCTTCTTTATGCATATATATGTTTACATGTATCGTGTATGTGTATATACATAATGCCAGTTGCATGTTGCCTAAAGGAGAAATGCACAAATGTTGTTGTATCTGACAACCCTAGGTGAACGTAGGGAGGGATATATTTTTAAAGGAGAACATTTTAGCTTACTCAGTTATGATCTTGGACAATTATGTTACTGTGCAGGGTGAAGGCAAAGTCCTCCCACTGGAGGAGCTGTCTCTAATCAGGATTTACCTTTTGAAGGACCACCTGAAGAATTGCATCTAGTTGCTTTTGGGATGCAAGGCCTGTGACCTGGGTACTCAATCCAGCTGGGCAGCCAGGTTTTTCGCTGTGTTTTGGATGAGAAACAGTAAAATCTTTTTCCCTTCCTGCAGACTGACAGCCCTCCTTCTGCCTCTGAGCAGCGAACAGACATAGCTTTCACAGTCTGAGCTGTCAGATCTGGAAGGACCTCAGCTGTTGGAGTTGCTTCTCCATCCTTGACTGTGTCCATTTTGTATGCCCACCTGAGCACAGGTTGTCAACTAACTGTGGCCTTGGGAGCGCTATTTAGCAGCATTTAGCTATTTAGCATCATCTGAGTGGGTGTGATGTTGGTATTTGTCACCTGATATTCATTCATTTCCCCCTGGTAGTTGCTACAGTTTGAAATCTGTCAGGGAGTTGGTTTCTCATCTGTTTAATGCAGGCACTTCTAGCTCAGTAACAGGCAAGTTTTCACTCAAGTATCACGAGCTGCTAAGTCAGGGGACAGCCAGCAGATTGTAGGGCCTTTCAACCATCAGAGCTTGTCCTAAGCTTGTTCCAAAGCAGCTGGGAATGTTGTACCATGGAGACAACAACCCATACTTATTAACGTGCTGTTAATTTTGTTTCCTTTAATTTATTTGATTTGTGAACAAGGTCTGTAGCCTTCAGAAACTCTGCAGTCTGCAAGGCAATTCTGTGAATTCCAAAAAATTCCATGTTGGCTGGAACATTTGTAGAAGCCTGATGTGCTTTATGCAGACAGAAAAACAGTCTACAGAAATGCTGAAAGTTCAGCAACTGCTGCAAATTCCCTGTAGTTTCATGAAGACATGCCGGCAGCCAAATACCAACAAACAATTTATTTTACTCTGAGCCTAGAGAAAGGAAGGAGATTGTTAGCTCATAGCTTTCTAGTTCACATATGCCACCTTTTGCATTTGCAAGGGAAGGGTTTTAGGAAGAGTTCCCAAATAATATAATGGAGGATTTTATCACTTTTCTTCTACTGAACTAGTTTCTTTTTCCAAGAAGCATTAAGTAATTCTGCATCTTACTGTGCATATAGTAGGTAAGCATTTATTTTCAATTTCCTAAGTATGTCTTATCTAAATATATTCGATTTGTATTGGCAAGTGACATTTGCTTTCCACTTGCCTTGTTCAGCTGTGTCTGCATTTTAATGCTGAAATGCAGGCTGAAGAAAAAGCAGATTTTTGAGTCAACTCTTCTCAACTCTTTTTAAAGTACAGGTTTAATACTGTATCAGAAAGTTGGATTTCTAACGCCAGTTTTCCAATTCTTTATGGGCTGATTTTGTCCACTCTATTGTTTGGTTATTTGTGTGTGTGTTCCATTCAAACCCCTATCTAAAATGTATTTGGAAGAACTAGGTGAGATGCGGAGGAGTAAAAAGGGTGATCAGAGATACCAGATTGCCTCTATATGAGCAGACTATAGAGACTGTAACTCTTTAGCTCAGGAAACAGACAAAAAATGTGACTGTGACTAGGTGTTTATGAAACAAAATGAAAAGACAAAATGGGAACAATTATTCATTTTTTCTCATAATAGAAAACTAGAGGATACTTATTAAAATGAACAGGCAGCCAGCTTACAACTAATAAATGAAAGTACGTTTTCAGACTCTATGCTCATATTTTGGAATTCATTGCCACAGAATGTGTGGAAGAGAGAAGTTTAAATGGACTCAGAAGACCTTAGGAAAATGAATGCCTGATAGGTCTATTGAGGTAATAGTCTTTATATTGCATTAAGGAAAGATTTCTCACACTTAGATTTTCATGAGAGGGAATACTGATTTTTTCCTTAAATGTATAAATGGCTGGATAACAATCACCATAGCAACGAAAAGAATATCTGGTTAAAGCAGTAAGGAGGGGATTTAACGAATGTAATGAGTGTAGTTTTTTTCCCCCTCGGATATGTTTGCAGTAGTTCTTTGCCATATTTCTGCATCCATATTTCTTAGAGGGCGTTGCCCATTGTAGCCCCAGTGCTGTGTACGAATGCTGTGCTGTTTGCTGCTGAAGGAATACTTGCCTCACAGTGATAAGGAGCCATTTACACTGTAGGAAGAAATCTTCTAACATGTTCAGCTGGGGTGGTCAGCTGCTTAGTTTGCAAACGAGATCTGACCTGTTGGGGACCTTGAGGCCAGGGCAGAGCCCAGCCAGGCAGTCAAAGCTGGGGCTGCCACTACTCACCTGTGGCCCTCGATATATATATATATATATACATGCCTTATGTGTACTGCCCATCATTGTGTAAAATTGCTCAGAAGTTCTGGGCTTCCAATATTTTCTAAAAGCTAAAAACACTTCCCAGTGTGATTTAAAGTGGGGAAAAATAAAGGAGGGCAAAAACTTTGTAAGCAAAAGGTTTGTAAACAGTAACATGGAAAAGTATTTTCCATGTTTTCTTTATGCAGAATAATCAAAGATCAACTGTTTTGTTATAGTTCTTGTGAGTACTTAGCAACTGGTGTATGGTTTATATAAATTGTAATATCTGTGGATATAGTGTTTGTATATTGTCTGCTAATTGGCTTTGCAACTAAGCTGATTTTATTTGCCTTACAAAACCTGCTGTATAACAAAGCCAATGGAATAAAGATATTTTTGAAAGCTTTCTCGATATAGCTTGATGTTAATGAAAGCCATTAAATGTACATCATTATGGGGGAGAAAATTCATATTTTACTTAATGCTAACTCCATTTCTTCTGTTTCTTAGCGAGATAATTATGTTAACAAACACCAAGTTATGTCTTTCTACTCAGTGATTTTCTTTGTTGTTGTTGTTTTTTGTTTTTTTTTTTTGTTTGTTTGTTTTTTTGTTTGTTTTAGGAGAAAAATATCTATGAATTGTTGAAGCCATTCTGTGCCATGTTCTATGAGGAGCAAGGAAAAAGAGTCATGTTGAAAAGATCAAAATAAAGTTCAGTAAAAACTGAACTTTTAAATTTAATACAGGAATTTTCAGTGTTCCATAGATAATGGTCTAGATTCCAGTGCCTATAACCAGAGCTGGTCAAAATTCACTTGAACTCTTTGCCAGGGAAACTTTGTCATTTATGGTGGTTACCTATGTCACCAGAAAATACTATTTTTTCTTGACAACAGTTTTCATAAAATATTGCTTTTTAAAATTTAAATTTACAAAAAAAAATCCATCTAAGATTTTGACCTTTCTGTGAAGATTTTAAATTTATTTTATAAATTAAATTTATAAATTCACACCTTTTAAATTAAAATGTGAATAGGATATCTTTTCCTCTCGAACACTGTCCTTATTATTTCAAAGCTGCCACCAAAATATCGTTAGGTAATTAGATAATAGCAAGGGTAGGAAAATTAAATAAAATAACAAATATATGCAAATTAAATGGAAAAAGGAAAAAGACAGCAAATCTCAAATTTTGTAAATTTTAGTAAAAATTTTATTTTGAAATATTTTTCACCAATAATATTCTTGAGGTTGTGGAGCTTTTCAAAAGCACCTAGAGTTTGAGAGAAGAGCATTTTTCAATACGGAATTGACAGGCTAGCTTGACAGGTGATATGAAAGAATGAGCTGAACTTTGCTTTCATTCTGAGATGACTCAGTACCATCAACCAGAATCAGAAAGTGAATTCCTGATGGCCCAACTTCAGAAGGTCTGCAGCTGGTGGAATCATATCATGGTCTCTTTGTCATATGACAAAAGGATGGGACAGGCTGTGAAAAGTTCAGTTGTTCTAACTGCAGATACCTAGGAGTTCTTGAATGTGAAGTCAAATTCAAAAACATTCAGTTCAGATAATATCCAAGAAATCCAGTAAAGAAGTGCAAAGAAACAGCAGATGTTTTCACACAGCCAATAGTAGTGTGTCAACTAATTGCATAAATATAGAATGACTGGAAAAGATACCAGGCTCTGATAGTTTTCCAGCTACTCCATTGTCTCTTGCTCTTCCTCCCCAGTAAAATTCTCAGTGCATCACTACAGCTGGATCTTACACTGTGGAGAGCAGGAGAAGAACATGTACAAAATCAACATCAGTTTTTATTTGTTGTTAGATCCAACTTTTCAAAGATTTTGTTGTTGTTGTTGTTTATGAGTCTGCTGAGCTCACTATTGCGTAGATAACAGGGGTATTTCTGATCTCAGAAGCTAGTAATCTCCCACCAAAAAAGCATCTGGAAGCTTTGAAAAGAATCTCTTCTCTGTGTGAAGTGAATTTGTTTCCTTTTTGCCCACATGTCATTAGTAATGGCAGAGGGAATTGGTTTGGTTTTGCCCACAACTGACTACTCTTGACCACCCGACCTTTTCTTTCTGTATTTAACATTTAATGGCAGCATTCAGAGTATCCTTGGACTCCAGCACCCACCATCTCTAACTGAGCAGCAATTTTGTTTGTTTTTAAAACTGGAGAAGGAAGATGATGGGGTTTGTTTGTCTTCCAAATAGCTAACCCAGTAGCAAGAAGCTCCTGCTGTAGAGCTTTCCAGCCAATCACTTATGACATCTGTTGTGGACTTTATATTTGGATTAGTCTAACTTCTATAATTACTTACCAGTTTTAATTTTATGCTTAGAGGCATGGTTGTTCACATCAATTGGTAATTTACAATGCCCCTGGGAAGTGCCTGATTCAGCAGTATCTCAGGCACTCACAATTAGTTTATTCAACCCTTAGCAGAATTGTGATGCTGCGCATATATCTTGTGCTGTAGCAACTCTTCCATCTGATTCAACAACATTGCTACATTAGAGTGTTGTTATATCTCAAAGCCCTGAGGAGTGGGAGAGTGCAGATGGACAGGGGTGGAGGTTATCTGCCTGCTCTACATAAGAAAAGCCTGCAAGATCCTAGAAGAAAATAGTTCCAATTTATTTTCAGCACCATTTTCCCTGCATTTTGATTTTGTGTTTGGGAAATGAAATGCAAAAATCTGGGGACAGAGTAATACTTGTCGGCACTTTGTAGAGACACTATCAGAAGATAATATTCTTTTTCATATTGTTTTCATCACTCTTATGATTGCTTTGTATAATGCTACATCTTTTCCAGTACCTGTGTTGCTGCAGTGTCCCTCCACTAATTTTTTGTTTACTGTCATCAGCATGTTGCTGTCACTGCTCCTTCAAAGACTAGTATTAATTGAAGCAATTTACTCTACCAGAGTTGAAGATGGCCTATTTATACTTTTAGATAATGAATACTAACAGCTTACATTTATCTTGTCATGTCCTGTCAGATCCTTTTTCTCCACTTCATGCAAATCTTCTACCCCGTACCGTTTTGTTCAGGCTTGGCACAGAAGTACATAGATGTTTCTCTGTGTTACGTAAGTGATCAAAAATGCTCACCAGCTATCACAATATGGAAAGAGGAGCAATCCTGAATTGGTGTCATTGCTCTTTCATTGACTTCCTGGCACAAAAATGTCTCACTCTGCCTGTTAATGGAGCAAGATCCTATTTTGGCAGAAAGATAATATTAATAATTTGTCTTTCACCATAACATTAAATTTGATGTATAGGCAATATAAAATATAAAGTATGTGATTCTGACCCATTCCCAAGGATTATGAGAAGTCTTACAGTGAGTTGATAAAAGCTGTAGAGTTACAGAAAACTGCTACTTCAATTCTGCATAAAACTCCTTAGTCACAGAACTGCAAATAGCTACTATATACACAAATGCATGTACAAGAATATCTTGGCTTCCTTAATATTACTAGTATAAGGCATAACGTGTCTAATCTTCATTTATGTCATAGAGCTGTTATGTGTAAAATAGTTGGCTTTTAATAATATGGCCATTGCATTTAATTGAACTGAGCTTTGGCTAATAAAAGCATAAAGAGAACCACTTCCTCTCACTTCAAAATATTTGATATTCTCTTCAATGAAGAACCATAAAAATAGTTGAGCAAGGTACTGCTGAGTTATGCTAGGTAAGGTCAAAATTGTTGAAATTGTCAAAATAGCTGAATTTGTAGAGTATGAGCTGAATAAATACTTCCACTCAGGCTTCTAGAGAATGAAGAATATTAATGCTGAAATACATCTACCAAAGACTCTATTTGCAGTCTTCTGTCCTCCTAAACTACCCTCACAATTCTGAGTTAGGTGTTGTGGTCTTTCCCTCTAGGTTTTCCATATCTATTACGTATCATTTATTGTAAATGACCTAGACTCTGTATTCTAGACTAACTACTCTCTGGCTAATATTGGTTTAATACTCTATTTGATCTTGCATGACAAAAAAAAAAAATGTTTCTGATTTTAATATCTATTTTTAATGTAATCTTATCACTTTTCATTGGGTTTAAGCCCTTTGAATTACTTTGAAATTTTCATTCCAACTTCAGCAAATTTTCAACGTGTTATTATGCAGCTTCTTGCTGAAGTTCATTTTGTTTGCACAGTTGGAGATTTGTGTTCTCTTAAGTCTCAAGAATGCCATGGGACAGTCCATGTGATAGTGCTTTAGTTAATGCTACTCTTCTCTTACATGCTTTGAAGGGCATTATGCTGCTGCAAGGGCAGTCTTCGTGTGGCGTCTTAATACTAGACATTTGCCATTTATTTTGCAGTGCTTCTCAGAAGAGCAGTGGTGTATGTCTGTTTCCTTACACATGTCAGTTCAGGTCAATTGCTCTTTCCTGCTCAAACCCCTCCTTCAGTGTTCTTGAACTTTATTTTCTATTCTAGGTCTATGCTTAATTAACTTTATGTAAGTGTAACTCTCAGGCTTCAATGGTATTACGTACAGTAGCTAAGCTAAAGCACAACTGATAGTGATCGTAGGCTGGAACCTTAAATTGCTCCTGTGCACTTTTTCCTGTTGCTCCCTCTCCGAGTTGTAGGAATAACTTAATTTCAGCAGTGGTGAATAGATTTTTCTACTGGAGATGAAAATATTTGAGATTTTCAAATATTTAGGAATTATGCCACTCCTCAAAAAGGCTAAACTGATACCTTTGTGAATGGTAATACAGCCATACTAGCCTTTAAGATGGTGATCAATCCACTCATCTGAGATCTGGTAAACTGATATGCAAGGCTAAACTTTGCACTATGGGACTCAAATCAGGTTGTTCCACATTTAAGTACCCTAATCACTGTTGGCTCGGATCTGAGAGACTCAGAATTCTGTGAAACATGGGTTCAGTTCTGATATCTCTGGTGAATTCAGGAACCACCAGGCTGTCAGGCTGTTCTTTGATTTCTTTCATATATGCACTTACTCGTATCCGGGATGTGCTAAGCCCTTCCCATGAAAAATTGTTTTGTTAAAAGGGCACAGCTTATCTGGATTTTTTTTTATCTGTTTCTCTTTTCACAGTATGCATTCAGAATGAAAGAATGTTTCTGGTAAATGGTTTGGATTTCATGTGAAAGGGCGTCTGTAGATTATTTGAACTCAGCAGCAGTAGTTCTGTTGTCTTATATCCAGTGCTGTGTCTAATTTTCCAATTTCTTAGTCATTAGTAGCTTAGATATTCACAGTTGCTTCTTTTATTCTTCTTGTGCTGACTCCTCCATCCCAGTAGTAGTTTGTCCTGTTCTCCCTTTGATTTTCTTCCATTTTGCATAAATCTTGTTCAGACAGATGCTCAACACAGTATTAAGACTGCATGTTCTTGTCAGCTATATTGTGACTGCTCTGTGCAGCCCGTGCTATGAGATGTGTGGAGTCCACGCTGTCACTTTTGCAGCCGTGCTGTCTTACAAGCTCGTCATCTGTTTGCAGTACACTCTCACCCTGTGTAATTTTTTAACATCAATTTCTGTGTTTTTCTTCAACTGATGTATCTATATTTCTCACTTCTTTCCTTTTCAGTAATGTTTCCTTCTAGTTATGCAAGATGCATATTATTATTTCATGTCTGTGTTTTTACCACTCCCATTTATTTTTCTCTCTGTTCTAGTCTAACATATTTACAGTGCTTTCCAGTTTTGAGGTATCTTTGCATTTTAGACATTTTGGTTTTAGTAATTTGCTATTTCCTGTTCCAAATCATTAATAAAGCTATTAAGTAAGATATTAATATTGACTTGCACTAAGCTACCTCAATACTTCTCTCTTCATCTTCATATATCATTCTTTGTTGTTGCTTAGAAGCTAGTTTATAAACCATGTGATATTGTCCTTATTCAGGAAATGAATTCAAATTGTCCTAGGTGAGTTTTCACAAGACCCTGTATGAAACAAAACTAAAATTCAGTTACAAATATATCATCATATTCATTTCTGTTACCTATTGGTTTTGCTATTGAAAAAGCAGTCAAGTTTGTCCAGAATGGCTTGTTCATCATCCAATCTTGCTGCCTAATGCTCATCTTCCTATAAATCTCTAGAGGTTTTATTATAATTTATGTAGCACCATGAATTTGCAAAACACTAAAACTGGAATAAGCTGCATTTTTCTCCCTGAAGACTCCCATTCTTAAATGGCCATTAAAGCAGCAAGTTACACCAATGTGCTGCACTGTCTTGCATAGTAAGCCAGGGTCCTTTCGGATGAACAGCAGTGGGATAGTAGCTACCGAGGAGTCAACGTTCCCTAATCCAGCATTTTTTCATACTTTATATTAGCTAGGCATTGCCCTTAAAGGGCTTACTGTCTCAGGAGAAGGATGGTGCTCTTTGCTGCAGTATTGAGAATGGGAGAAAGCAGCTTTCCATGATCTCCCTCCCCTGCTCTGAACTCTTACCATGCAGCTGCAATCCTTGTGTGGCCCTGTAATGACAAATGGAGTGTTTCGAGCATTAAACAGGATGTGATAAAGTTTTCATCTGAAAGACTAGGAGTTTCCATACCACTTAAGACTTGGCTCACAATCCTCTGCTTCATAGTTTTGGTGTGTTTTGGAGTTCTCCAAAACAGAGAGCTCCATAGAGCTCTTAGGAGCTTTATGGCTATGGGTGTGTAGGTATTCTCACCATACAGAGGTGCTTTCAATCAATATACCTTTGTACAGCAATGGTACAGCTTAGTGATGATGGATATTATCTTAGAATTAAATTCAAATGTTTGGGTTAGTTTTTAGGTTTCTAAAGGTACAAATATGTCTAGTGGGTCTTTGAAAGTGCCAGTGACTGAAGTGATTGTTCAAGAGTCCTAACAGGTGTCAGTGTTTTGAAGTACATATTATATATATCTGCATTTTAATAAATTTAAATACTTTATTAAATCTCATAGTGAGACATACAATGACCAAGAGTTGCTTAACTTTCTCCTTTCTGTGTTTGGACACTTAGGGTTCCTAGTGTGCAATGATACCTTGCTGCCCAAAGATCACAAAAGCTAACTCAGGAATTTACCCCTTGAAGCCTTCATAGCAGCCTTATGGAATTTACCACAGACTGATTTTCCTATCCAAACATACTGACATTATAATTATAAGAATTTCAGTTTCACTGTGGATGTTTGGAAGCAGGCTATGTCTTTAATACAAACAAATGCAGAATATTAGAATAGAATAGAATAAACATCCAAACCTAGATGAGTTGCAGTTGTTTCACTGCAAACAAGGTAAGGCTGGAACCCAGAATACTACCTTAAATCAGTTTGATTGATGATCTTGTCCAGGTTCTTATCACTAATAATGCTTGTGCTTCAGAGTAGAAATATTAGAATATTCCTAATAATTATGTAGCTGTTATAGAAAAGAATTGCATCAGATTTGCTTGCACATATGAGAATTGATACCTTTATATTTTCCTAATCCTCTTTTATGTAATTACAGATTATACAAATACATAGTTCAAAAATATTTTTATTTTTTCTTAATTGTGATCCCACATTTCACGTGAAAAGATTTTGGTACCCGCTAGACAATTCCAGTCATAAAAAAGAAAAGATGTTTCAGGGAGTCCTGTCTGTTCCTTAAGAAGGACACAAAGTCCAAGGTGTGAATCCTATTAATACCTTGCTGTGAATGATATTGACCAACAGCAAATCTCTAGATTACTGATACATTGCATTTAAAAACAACCCCAGGATTACATGTAAATATTTGCTTTACTTACTATTTAAAGTGATTTCCTTTTATTCCTTAGAATTGCAACATAGGACTGTCCAATTTGCTCCATTTATTTGGTGGGCTGCCACCTTATTTTATATTGCCTCCTGTGAACTTCAATTTTCTTGTTTACATTTGTTGTTTTTTTACTATTTTAGTTATGTTTGTTTAAAGTCTGCTTTTATAATGTTAAACGTTTCAGTAAGTGGGTTGATACATGTGTCACTATCTCAAGGCATGAGAACTGACTGCCTCGCTCTCTCTCTTCCATTTCCTCTTTGTTAGAAGTTTTTCAGGTTTTAAGGCAGGGGTTCCCAAATTTAATTTGTTTGGATAGTGTAACCTTGGCTCCAAAGTTGTTACCAGACAGAAGTTTTCAGTTTTTGGTAAGGTATAGAAGATGCATACTCTGGCTTGATTGTATCCCTTTCAAACACTACTACGCATCTGCTAAAAAATATGGTTTTATATTTCTTAAGGGAATCACTTTTTCCCCGAAAAGTAGGGAAAATGTCTAGGGTGTTTTCATATTAAAATGGAGTTAGATAGCAGTGACATGCATTACTTTTACGGTAACTACTGCATCATAAACTTGCATAATATAAATGGTCTTATTCACTATTGTGAGATAAACATTAAATATTCACTTTTTATGCTACTGCCAGTTATTTACTATAGTTTGGGATAATTTCCAACTCCATTTGTTTGGGCTCAAGACAGACATTTGCCATAGTCCAGTGGTTTGAGCATTCACAGCAGACCTAGGAAAACTAAATTCAAGTTCCTTATTCAAGGAGTATGTAATTATTGTGTAGTAGAGCAGCATGAAAATACAGACTTTGCAGACAAACAGCTGTGTAAGAAATAACTGAGTTTATCATCAGTTTCATCTCTTAAATGAGGAAGCACAAAGGCTCTCAATCTAATTGATCAAGTTCAAAGGAGGTAGTAAACCTTGCAAATCTGTGTTAAGTGCATGCAACCTTGATTTATTTGAGCAAATGGATCGTCTGCCTCATTATGCTGATGAGGGTCTTCACACTTCTGTGAAGTTGTTTCTGATATTGTCTGGTGTGAGTTGATCATTTTCCCAGAGGAGCTAAGCTCGAGTAAGCGTTGGGCAGCCAACATTAACATCATTAACAAAGTCATGAAACTCCTTTGTTAGAATATGGCTTCTAATTTATTGATAGAAACTCAGGAACCCTGAAGTTACATTGACGTCAAGTGTTCTTTGGAGGTCCTGACAGGTATCAGTACTTTTTAGGAGAAAATCCTAGTAGGTTCACGAGGCATACGGTGCATAACATCCTTTATCATTTGACATTCCCAGGCTGTCTAGCTGTGTAATTGTTTCAATTGAGTATGTGTGTTTGGAGCTATATATCCAAATATATTTGGGGGGGTTGAAAACAATGTTAAAATTTTGAGTTTCTCTCTCCAAGCTTTTCCTTGCAGTCCTGGTTGAAAATGCAGTAAATATTGCTAAAAATCAGAAGCATGTCTTGAGTCAGAATTTTCCAGGAAATTACCTTTTTGTCTGAATTTTGCATTTGTTTCCTCTGGTTTGTCTTTAGTGGGTGATTGAGCTTCTGATGTATGTCTAGAACTGTAGGATTACCAGTAATATGGCTTTTTCAGAAAGAGAAGCTGGGTAGAAGGTTTACGTTGAAAAGCTTTATTAAAGTAGCTGTTTTCAAAACCTGAACTCCCATAACCCAGTAACTCAAGAATCAAAAAACAAAACAAAAAAACAAAACAAAAAAACACCACCAACAACAACAATATGCACTCAGACTGCCATTAAAGATATTTTCCAGAGAGCACTGATTTTTGGAATACATCCTATAAGCACTGATTCTGCAAGTAGTTATTTGTCATAATCAGATCTAAAAGCCCTGTATCTCCTATCAGCTGATGGTTGTTCTATAACCTTTGGCTACAGAGTTGTGGTAGGAACATGGTACATACTTCTACAAAGAATGAAACTCTCACAGTCTTATCAAATAACAGCAGTACTCATTGTGTTTAACAGTGCTGGAAATTAGTTTCTCAGGCACTGATCTTGACAGGTCAACTGTCACAAATTGGTGTACGTATCTGTAAATGTATCAGTCCTATAAACAAAATTCTGTCTGCAAGAAGTGGAAGCTAAAACTGGCACACTTCTGAACAAGTGAAATGTTCTGAAGCACAAAGATGTAAAGGAAAAATCCCTTCTGGAAAAGGTTTTCCTCATGTTCCATTTATGAACTTTATCTGCATCATTTGCCTTTTAGAGACTGAAAAACTTGTGTCTTCGTACAGAATGCCATGGAGTTCTGTGCTGATGTGAAATGTGCTTCTCCTCCTTGCACCTACCCCTACTGCATAAAAGAGAAATCTTTGTCTCTCCTTTTGAACAAGAGGAATAGACTTTGTTTTCACACTGGCATGTGTCCAGCTTCTTTTAGGAATTCTTAGTGTTAATACAGAATGCAGAATATAGGGTATTCAAAAAGTTTGACCTCTTGATGTGAAATCAGGTAGGGTTTTTGAAGAGAAAAGGAGCGGAAGAAGGAATTGAAATGTCAGTCTACCAGTGTTGAAGTAATAAATGAATGTTTCATTACCCATTTTTGTATAAATAGTGATTATCGTCTGTAGATTGTGTAAGCCATTCTGTCCAAAACCTTCCATGTATCTTTACCATACATTTGCTGCATAGGACAGCTGAAGAAAGCTTAGTCAGTGCAACATTCTTTATAAAGATTTGAGAGTATATATTATACCACATGCACCTATACCCATCTTTGAAATCTGTTGAACCATACTGATTATGTCAGCTGACAAATTGGTTAATTTTGCTTAGCGATAGCAAAAACTAAGAAACATCTGGACATATTTCAGAGCAAGCATCTGAATTTGAATTTAAGAGATACCATAGCTGTAGGTATCTATCCATATTGCTATAGATACATTTATGTACAAAACATAATTTTTCACTCCAAACTGACATCACATGGGGAGAGTTTTCAATCTGAGATACTTCAGCTTTCAGGAGTGTCTTTAGAAAGCTTAATATTATTACTCAGTCGTTCTCCTTTTCCATCCTCCAGGTCAGTTGGATAAAAGGAGGTATAGCTTATTTCTTTTCTTACCTGTGTCTCAGGTGGAAGATTTAGTGACTATAGAATAATTTTCATCAGTTGTACCTGTGTGATAGATGTGATGGCTGAGTAAGCACTAAATGTCCTGTTCTTTTTAGTTCCCTGTTTATCAGTTTAGTGCACAAAACAAAAAATAAAACTATACAGATCTCTCCCATCACAAGTTATTTGTTGGTTTGACTTTTGAGGCTTTAGGATACAACTAAAGTCATAGAAATAAATCATGTAGGACATCTAGCCATAGGTGTTTTCAGTAAAATAAGCTCTTTCCAAGAAGATTTTGACTTGCTACATGACACTTAGCTTCTGGCAGGAAGAAGCCACGTTTCACATATCTTGGACTAAGTTTAATTTCTACAGGGCATGCCTTCAGCTAACAACACTGCCTCCATGTATGTGAGCATAGTATTGGTGTTTAAGCTTACAGCTAAAAACAAACAAACAAAAAAAAACAGTTTTACTCAATACTATTTATGACTCTTCCAAACAAAATGACACCATGAATTCTGTTTGAAAGTAAAAGGAGTGTCTGACTGCTGCTGCAGAAGAACATATTCAGTTTGAATAATCCAAAGGTCACTTAAGATTGACTTTTCTATTGAACCTCCTTTGAGAAAAAAGCACTAAAATTGATTTTGAAGTGCTAAATCTAATTAAAAAATAAAATATTTAGACGTAATGTTCCATGGAGGTATCATGAAAATATGTATCTAGCATCTAGCAGATGCTTATAGTGTTCTTAGAGGTTATGAGATATTTGATCATGGGTGCCTGGGAAGTTGAGAGCCTGTCATTGTTTTACTGATGAGGTAGAAGTAGGGCAAGAAGAGAGAAAATAGGACTTAATATAGGATCTGAAGAAAGTCCAAGATAGAAGAGAAGGCAGTTTGACACCATAGAATCTGTGCCAAGAATTTATAACCATCAGCAAGCGAGAATGTTGTGCAGCAGGAAAAATGGTCGGTCTTTGATAAGCAGTAGAGAATGATTTGAAAAATAGGAGGGGATTTGATCAGAGAGGGAAATATGGGATAGTAAAACTACAGATAATCCAAAGGACTGTCAGGAAATATAAACTTACTAGAGAGAAAAGTCATATAGTGATCTAGGTGAAGTAGTATGGCAAATACTACAGATAATAGAGCAGTTACATTACAGGCATTGATGAAAATGCATTCACACAAAGGACTAGTTTGTCTCTGCTCTGAATCTCACTGATTCTGATTGTGTGTTTAAAAAAAACACTTATGTTATCCTCTCTATATCAGTTCTGGATTCAGGCCAGCTGCTGTAAAATGTTTATGCAAGTATTGAAGGCCTTCTGCCTACCGGTCCTTCAGACTCACTGTACTTTCTGTTCTAGTTGGCAACGTGGGACTCTGAGAAAGGACTGAACGGTAGCCTGCAAGAACGACGTCTGGGCAGTGACTTACAAGGATTGACACTCAAAGTGGTGACTGTCTTGGTATGATCCTGTTTGAGTTCAGGAAACAAAATGCTCAAAATAAAAAGGATACGACTGAGTATTTTGGGTGCTTCCTTCAGTATTTTTCCCTGTCATTTTCAATTCGGTATTTTTGGATGATCAGTTACATAAGCAAGGAAGATAGATGATGGCCTTATATTATTTTATGTGAATCTGTGCACTGTCAGAGATGTAGAGCATTTGTTTGTTTGCTCATGCTTTTTTTCGGCATTGTAATTCATACTGAGCATGGAACTAGCACAAGGCCTGAGTGCACAGGGCTACATTTCAGATATGGTACTCTAACTCAGATATGCAGTTTCTAGTATTTAATGGATTTTAAGATCAGATGGGCCAATTATGATAATCTAATCTCGGCTCTTGTACACTGCGGGCTGTAAAATCTAATTGAGTGTTTCTTCCATCAAGCTCGTAACTTCCTGTTGAGATAAACTATGTCTTTTAGAAAGATATAGACTATGTGCTTTTGGGACTGCAGTTTGTTACTATTCTGAGTGGTAGCAGAGCTCCTGTTAGCTAAGTGCTAAATTAAGGGCAAATTAAGATTTGAATGCATTCCTGCCTAAAATATTGTAGCTCACAGATTGAAGAATGTAAAGTCTTGTTTTTTATTGTTTTTGTTTTGTTTTGTTTCTGAATCAAGGTGCAAATAGGAAGTAATACACAAGATCATTAAAGCAGTCTCCCCAGCTTTCTTTCCTCTGTCAGGTGACAGACAAGGTTATGGTATAGGTTACACGGGAGGTGAGCGGATCCCTTCCAGGAGGATGTTGGCACCACGGTGCAAATGCAGACAACTGCAAAGGCTATGCAGCCAACAGCCCCAGCATTCCCACAGGAGGGTAGGATGCCCATGTCTGACTGAAAACATACTAAAAGATGCTGTATTCCTTGGTCTCAATATATATGTTAATATAAAATACTCCAGGAACCAGTATCCATGAAGGTTATTGCTTGAATTTTCAAAATTTCAAATATTCAAAAAGTGCCACACAACATTTTTAGCACTTGTTTTGTTATGTCTCCTCATTGAAAGATTAATCATTGTCTGTAAAAGATGGCTTTCTAAATCTGATATGCTCTGAGATGGAAAGCAGTAATGTTCCTATCTAAGACTCATGTGCTTAACTTAATAGCTATATTCTAGACATTTAGTTAAGACACTAAGGTAGGTGTCATTTCCCTCTTTATAGTCAGCGAGAAGAGGCAGGTTCCAGGGAGCAAATCCTGCAAACACCAGGAAGCTGCCAGAGGGGGTTGAATTGTTCTTTGGAGTCTCTGCCTCCTCTCATGAACTGTGGAAAACCCAGGACCATGGATGTGACTCAGCTGCTAAAGCACTGGTGTCTGGTTGGGATGCCTTAGAGTATCCCACCTGGCCTGCAGCTTTTACCTAGGAGGTTATAAGGGTCTTGTAATCTCTGCTGAGTTGTCCAGAACAGGAAACATCCATTTTGCTAAAAAAGAAAAGTAAAAAAAAATTGTTACAAGTATCAGCTGAGATATTGTTTTGTTCTCAGGAAGAACCTTTTGTGATGGTGGCAGAGAACATACTTGGGCAACCAAAACGTTATAAAGGATTTTCCATTGATGTCCTGGATGCACTTGCCAAGAATCTGGGCTTCAAATATGAGATATATCAAGCTCCTGATGGCAAATATGGACAGCAGCTCCAAAACAGCTCCTGGAATGGCATGATTGGAGAGCTTATTAACAAGGTACACAGAGAAGAAGCTGCAATTGGGGGGGACAAAAAAAAACTAATAAAGACTCTTCAGAGTAGGATGTCAAAGCTTTATTAACGAGGTTGTTGAAATTCTCACCTTTCTCCATTTGAAACTACGGGAGATTGAATTAAGATCAAAGAGCCAGTACAGAACACTTCTGAGCTATGGGTGGTTTGAGTGTAGTCTAAACTGTGCAATTTAAGACCTTTTATATAGGGTAGGAATTGTGGAGTCTGATGTTCTATTTATTCCCAACTGTTATCAATGTACATAATATTAATGTAAATCTGTTTATATAGATGTCAGTATAAAAACAGAGGGCGTGTGTGTGTGAGGGAATGAGTACGGAAAGTATATATTCTTAACATATTAATTACTTTTTTTTGTCATTATATATTTGCTGCAAGACTTGTAGGTATGAGTTTCTTTGGATCACTTTGTGACAATATGTTTCATAATGATCAACTGGTGACTCCAAAACAGGAAAAGTATCACTAATAATGTAGACTATAAATAAGTGTTTTGAAGGACCAGAATTTTAAACTGAGATCAGGATTATTCATTCATTTAAAAAAAAAAAGAAGATCAAATTTCTTTACTTAATTAAAGTCTTGCAAATCAGGAGTAAGTTAATTGAACTCTGTTGAAGTAGATGGGGAAAGTCTGTAGCTTAGAATCTCCAGGAGAATGAAATTAGAATGTATTTTGTTCATGTTCTTGCTATCTGACGTGGGACAAATGCTAATCAAGAAAGAGAATCAAAGGAATTAATATTCCGTGTCGCTGCCCTTTGTAGAAAAGGTTACTCTTCTACAGTGGAGTTATTACTGAAAGTAAAAGCTTTCTCATTACCTAGTAAGTAGGTATTTCAGTGTCTGGTAAGTAGATGTTTAGGAAGAAATAGATGCAATTAAAGCAATAGCAAACGTGTATGATAATGGGATATTCTTGGTTGGTGCTAGGAAATATAAAGAATTTTTTACTTATTTTGCATTGACATAAGCTATTTGAATTTCATTGACTTAAAAATCAAAGAAATCCTGTGATATTTCTTTGGAAATTGTATTCTTTCAAGTAACAAAGTATTTATAATGGTATTTCTGCTACTAGCTTTTCCACTGACTCCAAAGAATTTCAAAGCAGACCTCCTTAACCTAATATTTGTCCTACTTTCCCAACAAAACACAGAGATAGGAAACAAAAAGTGCATTTTATTTTTGGTAGTGAACTGTTTTGATTAAGATGGGAAAATAGTCAAAAACTAATTGCAGCTCTTAAAAGCTTTGGGAATCTTATTTATTAAACACTTTCATCTTTCATTGAGTTTGCATACTCTTAAAGGACCTTCTATATGTAAAACCTACTCACTTTAAATGTTGAGGTCAAAGCAGTTCCGGGAGCTAAGTTGTCTTTGGGGCATTCTTACAGTTATTAGTTTTTACAAGCACTTTATTCATTGTAAAAACAAACAGACTCTTCCCCCCAGTTGTCATATGAAATCCCTTCATGAATATGGGAAGCTGACAGGGAGAACAGCAAACATTAGCTCTTCACAATTTGCTACCAAATACACAAGCTAAATAAATTTTGCATGGGGAAGGACTAAGGATTTTTTTTCAGTAATCTTGTGATGATAATACAGTAGATGAAGCATTGATACAACTGTCAGATGTTTATGGATGGTGTTTCTTTCTTGCTGCTTGCAATGCATGGGTTAATATAGTTTGGAGTTTTAGGCATCATTTGGAAAACAAGTGAGGCATAAAGGTTAAATAAATTGCGCTCATTCCAGACGAGTCAGGGTGACTCTTTTTGTTCTGCAATACTTTGACAGGTTACATTTCACTGTTCTGCTTTAAACAAATGCAATTAATTAATGTTTGAATGGTGAAACTGATTCTGATTTTATTTTTAGACAGTTTATTTTAATTGGTCTAAACATGTTAGATTTATGCACAGAGCACTTTCTTTTTAAAAAACTTCTCCTGAAGGCTCACACTGGCAGAGTTCATGGTGAAAGAAGGAGATCTGACCTGTTGCCTTTGTCTTGCAGAGAGCAGATCTAGCGATCTCAGCCATCACTATAACACCTGAACGAGAGAGTGTTGTGGACTTCAGCAAGCGGTACATGGACTATTCGGTGGGCATCTTGATCAAGAAACCTGAAGAGAAAATCAACATCTTCTCTCTCTTTGCTCCTTTTGACTTTGCGGTGTGGGCTTGCATTGCTGCAGCCATCCCTATAGTTGGTGTCTTAATATTTGTCCTGAACCGGATCCAGGCAGTCAGGGCACAGAACGCTTCCCAGCCGAGCCCTTCTGCTTCCTCCACCCTGCACAGTGCCATCTGGGTTGTGTACGGCGCCTTCGTTCAGCAAGGTACTTAGTCTGTTGCAAACACCACTGACGGATGTTCAGAAATGTTCTATCTTGGTTAGAGCTTTTCAGGACATGTTAGTCTTGGCCAGAATATTCTAAAGATGAAAGAGAAGGTTTGTACAAGGAGATAATATGTTCTATTAGCCCAGCTAACGAACAGTGGGAAGTAGGTAAGTTTTGGGGGTTATGTTACGCTTTTTTGTTCCTCAGGCTTTTCCACTTTGTGAAAAGGTCACTTGATAAATAAACTGCAGAGTTGCTTGGCTCGACATTACAGTACTTCTCCAACTCAGAAACAGGCACCTTTTCTAATTTAAATCTGATTTTAAAAATTTGTAAGTTTTTGAACCAGTGTGATACAGTTTATCTTTCTGTTCTTTGAAATGAATATGAAAATGTTCTGAACACTGTAATGGTTTAATTCCTGCATATTAGTAGTACCTTACCATTAAACTTTACTTATTTAGAATATTGTTCATGTTCTGTAGGTTTGATCCTCAATAATACTTGATGGAAACATTTTGAAAGACTGTTTTCTAGAACAATATCCAGGGCAAGAGGTTGACTATCTGTGTTAATGGAAGTAATGCTTAGCTCACAGCAAAAGGGTGGTCTGAAAGGGAAGCACAATGCAGAGAGCACACAGGGGAGAAGCTCCTGAAAAACCCTCATTTTTGCTGTTTACTTGTAGGAGGTGAATCTACTGTCAATTCTGTGGCTATGCGCATTGTAATGGGAAGTTGGTGGCTCTTCACCCTTATCGTGTGCTCATCCTACACAGCGAACTTAGCAGCGTTTCTCACAGTATCAAGGATGGATAATCCTATAAGGTAAGAACCTTTTCTTAACATGAAGCTGGAAACCTGGATTTCACAGAAATGTATTATCCATTTGAGCACTCATTCTTGCAAGAAGGAGATAACTAATAAAATACTCTTCTTATTTTCAGTGGCTGCTTTTCTCTTCTCTCCTTCCCTTCTCCTTCACTCCTACAACCCCCAAGTAGTTTTGACAGGTGAATGGAGGGGACAATAGCATTTTAATTGTGTATTTTTCAAGAAGAGATGCATTTCATGTTTATTTTTATTTTGCTTAACTTAGAGATCTCAGTGCTTTAGCTATCTGTATTTCTTTGTTGAACATCAGAGGGGGACTACTACTCTAAGGAACTATATATTGTTTCACTTCTCACCTTCAATATGTTATTTTATGTTCTCAATATTTTGATATACATTGCTGTTTATACTATTATTTTCATGTAAGATAATAGAAGTGGACTTTTAAAATATAAATGGCCGATTCAGTGGCATTATTTGCAGAAAAGGCTTCTTCTCACAGAGGAAAAGATAACCAAATCTGACTCCAGGATAATAGATGTAATATAGCAGTCATTTTATTAAATTTATATATAATTCTCTACATTTGTGTTGGCAATATTGTGATGATAAATTACAGCTTCTGTAACAAACCCAATTTATCTTGCACCTTTGACTTCTTTCCTCCGCTGCCTGCCTACTAATCCATATCCTATGAGAATATTTTCAATAAGCCAGGCCTCTGAGCAGCTCCTGAGAGCTGCTGGTTGTTTGTTGGCATTTTTATGTTTGTTTGTTTTTCTTTAGAAAATGTAACAACTAAACAAAATTTCCCTTTTTCCTCTCAAAACATGGACAAAATTTTCAGCTTCACACTGGCATGGAGTACTGAGAGGGCCATTTATCGTCCTCATTCACTGCTGACAGGATTAGAGTCTGGTATCTCATGTTTGATCTGACAGCGATTGAGCGGAGAGGTGGCTAAAGGACAGGTAGTGCAACATTGGCTCTCCCAGAAAATGCTGAGGCAAAGATTTTAGGTGCTGCTGAGTGACACAGTTACTCTGTCAATCTCATTTGGGGTTTCACTGGAAAACTGGGACTGGAATATGTGCACAGCTCCTAAAACAGAGTTGTTGGCACTTACATGAGGCTGTCTCTTAAAAGAAGCTGCTTTTGCCTTCTTTTATGTTATGTGCATAGAAGGACAGAAATAATTGCTTTTTGCATGAGTTTCACAGTATTTCCAATTTAACTTGCCATTGCATACATGCAGGTAATGCAACGCTTTGTATGGATATAGTGTTATAATAATAATAAAAACAGCCCAAAATAATAAGAAGTTTTGTTTTTAAATTAATTTTCTATTAGTTTGGCCAGAATAAGTGAATTTTAACAGTAATAGAAATAGGAACAGCAAGTGATTTCTGGAGATAACATGAGAAACTAAAGAGAATAAAACTACTGCAGAGTCTCTCTGAGACCTGGCTGTAAGACCTCATCCTACAATGTAGGACCAAGGTTAAACTCAATGAACAAATTGTTCTTGAAACACAGGACAGAAATAGTTATCTGGAAAGATTGAATAATGACCTTCTGAGTGATTTCTGAAGGTTCTAGTTTCTTCATGGTAGAAGAAATTGTCTGTTTGGTCTACTGAGCACCTCCCAAAACTCAGCAAATTTTAAAGGACAAAAGTGGGATGAAATGCAATGAGGAAATCAGCAAGAAAAGACATGGATTTAAGAGCTGAACTACAAATAATTAGATGAGGCCTTTGAGGCTGAGCTATTACAACATCACAAGGGGTTTTGATTCCACTTCTTATTAAAATTATTAATAAGGGGAAGTTATTTGGGTAATAGAGCTGCTCAACATTGACTCTGGACTTCAGAGCCCATTCTGCCCTCTACTGTTAGAGATTGCAGCTGAAGAATTATGATTATATGCCTTTCTATACCCAGTGGTGGCTGCCACTTTCCAAGTCCCCAACATCATGTTCACTTTACAGGGAGAGGATACAGAAAGTAGGAAACACCACTGTGATCTGCAAACACTAGCAGATTAATTCATGTGTCAGAACAGAAATGTTTACTGTTATTTAAATTGCCATAAGGCCCACTGCCTGTGCTCCAGCTGCTTGGCCATAAGGGCAAGGGTGTTTTCACCTAATAATAATAATGTGGATTATTCATACTGTCTGGGGTGTTTAAAGTGGTTCCAGATGCTTTGGCTTAGGCATCCAAATCTTTCCCCAGGTAATCTGAAATGGTAGCTGTCAGAAAACTCTTTGGTTTGATGACTAGTTGGCATAACTAAGCCAGTTAAGGGATTTGCTTTTCTTGGCTTGTCTGTGGCTATTTTACAAAGTTTGCAGAATCTCCCTGAGATCTTGCTACTCTAACAGATTTAGTTTAAACCCTCCCATTGAAAACTGCTAGTGGCCCAGAGACAGGAGGTGTGTTAAAGAAGTAGGTTCTCCAGATGTTGAGTCTCCATCCATTTCTAAGCTATGATAAAGATATTTTCATGTCATCAGTCTTTAGGAGAAACATCTTCCTCATTGTTGTAGTGTCAGGTTTAAAACAAATATGTTTCCTGAGGAAGTAAATTATTGCCTTACATGAATGCATCATGGCCTGGTCTGTCAGATCCCAGTACTACCTCGCTTCAGCGTGGTATGATGTGGAATGAGTATTTTTACCTTTATAGATTTAACACTGAGCTTGCCTGTATTTTGTCTTTCATGGACCCAGAAAGGGATACTTGCATGAAATCCATTTGCTCCCACCCAAAGAGGTGCAATGAATTATAGCTGAAAATTTGCTCTCCAGCTGAGAAGTACCAAATCCATCTGTGTATACTCCCATTGTTAAGAAACCAACCCCCCGTCTGCTCAGTAAGTGTATGCTGTTATCTCTCCCTCTGTGGGAAAGTCCTCTGGTGTTCGGTATTGCTGCTGCTAAATTGCCAGCAGGGGAGAAAATAGTACTATGGTGCTGCAGAAGCTGCAACATAGTTAAGATTTTCGTTACAAGACTGATTTTCTTCCCAAGCCCGTTCCAAAATACCTAATAAAAGTGTTTCAGCATCAATTTTGGCATGTGCGGTCTGTGACTAGCAGAATAGAAGTATGTTTGATTGAATAACCAGGTGTCAATCAACCCAGTGATACTTACCTCCACAATTTCACTGCAAAACAAGTGTGTCATAGAAATCATAAATGGTGTTTATTAAAAGGGGCTTGGCGAGACATTCGCTGAAGCATTGTTGAACTGTTGGAAGGCAGGTTTTTAAAACTAGCATGTCAGATGAAAGCCTGCTGATAAAGGAATAATTTTTTTAAAAATCTGGTGTTGGCAATTCTCACAAGGCTTTTCCACCCTACCATGAGTTTTAGAATCTGCCCGTGGTTCACAGAAAGGTGAAATACCTAGAGTAGGAGGCACGACAGAAAGCAGCTCTGATGTGCTGCCTGTATTTCTGTACTTTACCTGAAAGAGACTTCCTAAATCCCAAATGGGTTCCCAAGTGTTGTGCTGTCCAGGTGCCCAGACAGCATGTCAGAAACGTGCTTATCTTGGATAGAGCAAAAACCTTCTCGTTGAGTTTTCCAAAACCCTCAAGGGCTTCATGGTGTGATAACGGGGAGAGGCAGTGGCTCTTCCTTCTGGCATGTCCACAGGTGCTGCCTTGCTCCTTGCGTGTCCCGGGTGCCATCACACGCCCTGCTGTGACAGGGCGGTGGGGACAGTCAGAATTCAGAGTTTGAGACCCACCTTAAAAGCTGAAGCGCTTTAGGAGATCAAGGATAGCAGAAAACAGCAGGAACCCTCCCAGGCTGCTCTCCATTCTCAAGTTACTAGTGAATGGTACTTCTGCTCCCCTTTGCTCTTTTAATAGCGCTTTTCTGAGCCCTCTGTCCAAATTACCTTTTGGGCTCTTCTCATCCTCTCTCTGTTTTGTTTGTATGTTCCCAGCCTCACAGCAAGGAAACAAAGGCAATAAAGTGGTCATCTCTTACGGTTTCCATGTTCATGGAGATTCACAGACAGGGCAGTGTACGCTTAAGCGGATTTCCTGACCGCATGTGGGCAGAGGAGCAAGTTGCTACTCTGCTCCAAAGGAGGAGACATTTCTGTGACAGTGCTGGTGGCGACCACTCTGCAGCTCGGACTGCAGGGCTGTGATCCACTTTCTAACTTGTTAGTTAACAATTCTTAATTTTTGTTTTCAAGTAGAAATCTAGGTAATGTTTATAGCCTGTGCTAATCCTTGACAGACTTGTTTAAACTGAAATGATTTCTATTTATTCTAATATTTGCAATCAGACCACTGTGCAGCTGAGTTTCTAATGGCTCAGTCTGCCAAATTAGGGCTAAACTATTACATGAGAGTTTGTTCTTTCTTTTGTCATATTACGTTTTCAAACAGCCCTTGGATCACTGTCTGACCTTCCAGTTGTAATTATGAGTTTAATTAGCAGTGACTTAACTTCCAGCTTCATTTCTTGTTAACAAGCAGGCTACATGCAGTTCAGTAGGTACAGAGAGATTCTTAAACTCAGGCTTGGGAGAGCTTGTCTGATAAGAGGTAAGAATCATGCAGGAAAAAATAGGACATAAAAAAGTAGGCTATTTGCAAATTTAAGAGTTTAAGATTTTATCAAACTGATCCTTAATATTTGCGGATGCTATGGAGGTTGTTAGAGGCATCGGTATATATGCATTCATGGATTGCATAGAGAAGTGTTATATCTGCTTTTATAGTCACAGTTGTTGTTTCATGATTTAGCATTTCCTTATTTGCATTTTAATCCCCAAATTTCATGTGTTTTGGTGACAGCTGAAGATTTACTGCAGCTTAGTTGGGGTGATGAGTCTGGCACTTGGAAGACTTGGGTGCAATTTCTTTTTCTACCACAGGCTTTGTTTGATCTTGGCAAGCTTAGCCTCCTCTCTGTCTCAGTTTCCTTTCTGTATAACAGAGTAACGTTTTTTCATATCTTATATGGCATGTTGTCAGTTTAGCTGCTTTAAAGATCTTGGCCAGAAACGTCCATATTATAATAGCTCTGCAGGTATCAAAAAAGATAGATGTTCTGGGTTGAATACAAAACAGAAACAATCTCAAAATATTTTAAAAGAAAATGAGGAAAGTATTTCGAAGATGCCAGCTAGAAGGAAATGAACAAAGGTTTCATCTGCTCTAACTGGATTTGATAGGGTTGGTAGCAAGAAGCTCACAGGAATCCCTCTGTATTTGCAGTGGTTTTGCCTTGAAATTCCTTGTTTGAAAGCAGCCTTTCTGTTCTTAATACCGCACATGGCTTTCTAAATATTTCATTGGATTTTCTTTTATTGTTAATTTTCTTATGTTTAATTTGTACTATGTTTTGTAGTGTCTGTGCAGCACCTCAGGCATGTTGACAGGAGGCATGTATGAATGAGCATGATAAAAAATAATTATCTTGATTATTATTATTTAAGGCCTGTGAGCAAAAGCTTCAATCATTAAATAACTAGATTAAGTTCATCCATAAAAATGAAGGCTAAAAAAGAGTAAAAGATGCAAGTAAGTGAGCAAGGACAAAACACTCAAAATATTTTTAATTTCCAGAATATTCCCTTTTAGAGTACATGGAAAAAATGTCATGGGAAATGCTCTGCAACCTGTGCAGCAGGGCAGCAGCACTCAGGGGCAGAGCTTGCCTCCAGACACAGTTCAGAGCAGGACACTGTGCTGTGGATGGTGCTGGATCTCCATCGAATATCTTTTAATTTCCCTTCTGTTGGTGGTGTGGCCCAGTGGGTGCTTCTGGGAAACCCAGGGCTTCACAAAGTCTGGAGCCTTTTAAAAGGCTTTCTGAATGTTGGCGTGTGTTATTCAACTGTGGTTTAAAGTGGATCCTAATTACCCCTGTAACTGAGCAAGCAGGCAAGCATAGAACTGCAAATATTTCCCAAGGGCATTTTTTTTCTGGGAAAGATGAGAATGCACAGCTGAAAATCAGGCTTGCATTCCACCTCTCCAGTTGCCATTATAAAAAGATGGCATATATTGGAGATCAGCAGAAAACAAAGAGCCTTGAGATTCCACACCCTCTTCAACTCTACCTTTACAACACCTATATTATAGCATCTCTTCATTTGTTCTTGTTACTGGGAAGTTCTGTGACTTAAGTAGATTGAGGCATTAACATTCAATGCACATATAGTTCAGAGAAGTAAATGATTTGGATATGACATTAGCAAAATCTACCATCTGTGCAGGTAATAACACGATTTTTTAAAATTATTTTTGATTCTGTTTGTTTGTTTGTTGGGTTTTGCTTTGGAAGGGTGAAAATCTAGCAAGAGCAGTAACCTTCATGACAGCCCATCAAAATTTACATGGATTGGTTCAAATTCAAGATATGATACCCAGTCTCTTCTTCTGAGCTCAGATTGCATTGTCTTTGAAGTCAGATTTTCTCATGTTAATATCGATTATTCACTGGCTGTCCATAGAGTAGAGTGACTGTATGCTGTCTGCATACATCAGATTGGCTCCTGACTTCAACCTTCTTTGTTATAATGTGTGGTTTCTTTTTATTACAATACCTATAGCTTATTTTGTTGTGTTTTTTTTTTCCCTATTTTACTCCTAAGGGATAAACAATACAAAATATGGTAACAGAAGAATTTTGCCCAATAGGATATTTATATTTCTATTGTTTTCCTCTAAAGAAGTGGATATAATGTCTTTTATGAACTGATAATAAAATCCAATATAACAGGATATTAAGAAGGCAAAAAAATGATTACTACAGCAACTCAGACAGAGATAGCCTTAAAGCTCTAAACATCTTCTAGTTGTAAAGACTACCTCAGTCCATCATTTTTAAGGATTAACCTAGGAATATGAAGAAAAATTTCATAGTGAATTCTGTTTTGGAAATGCAGTCTGGGTGAGGTACAACTGTTAAAGCAGGCTGGCCACTGTGCTTGAGTGTTTGTGTTTCACTCTTGCAAGAGCACTGATATTTTTTTCCACCATAACAGGTAGCTATTTATTTTATCTACATTGCAAAATTACCTTGCTGCTTTTTTCATGTTAATATACAACTCCACGTGTTTGTCTGTTGGCTATATCTGCTCTTCTTTTGGGCAGAAAAATATTGTTATGTGGCCCCACAGTATACATCTCTGTCAGAAGAATGTTTTAAGCAAAGACCCTCAAAGTGGGAAGCCAGGTAGAACCTGGAAAAAAAAAAAAAAAAAGGGTATCTTCATGAGATACTGCTAGTGAAAAAGCTGCCCGGAAAGTAAGCAAACAAACAAACAAAAAACTGTAAAATGACTTGTAGTTTATACCTTTTATCTGTGCTGGTCAGAGTCATTAGTGTAACAGTGAGTCCTATTATAAAAGTCATGTAGGTTGTTCTATTATGGGGTAAGATAGTGCATATTTTTGCATAGGCTTCCAAGTCCTCTGGAGTTTGATGGTCCCTCTGAAAGCATCTCTGCAGCCAGAACAAACAAGTGAACTGCATTTGCAAAACGACCAATAATTAGTAAGCACTTTATCACAATAAAGTTACTTCCTCTACCCTGCTCCCTGTGAAACGATGTTTATGTTTGTTTTTTAACATAAAGTTAAGAAGTAGTTTTACCTAACTTGTAAGAAGGGAAAGTTGTACGTGGTTTCTTACTTGCTGGCATCTCAGACAGGACATACATGAGCTTCCAACTCTGATAATCTGCTACATATGTTGGAAAACGCTTCATCTGTTCATGCCAGAAAAAGTCTTCTCTTTTTGCACAATTCTTCACCATAAAAATGCTCAGTCTTGCCATGAGGTGGAAAACTCTAAACTTCCCATTTAAATAAAAGGCTTTAAAAATTGAATATCCTCATAAGAAGATTTAGAAACAATTCCTGATGATATTTAGAAACAATCAAAACAAACAAAAAACCCTGCAACAACAAAACACCCTTTCAATAGATGCAGGTTATGGCTTTTGGGGGGAAGGGAGCTGGGGGTTCTTCTTTTACCTGGAAATTAAGATGCTACTGTTTATTAGCATGAGTGCTTTCCTGTTAGTTCTTAGTTATTGTATTGCAAAATATTTTCTAGAAGGAAAGAAAAGTTTTCTGAAAATAACACTCTGTTGCTAAGAGAAGGATTGCATATGTGCTTTCCACTTCCTGGGCTCACTGCCTTACTGAGCAACGTTCTCTACTGCTGCACACATGCCCCCACATAATGTAATACAGGAGTGTTTCCAAACTCCTCTGGTGATGAGGGAGAGAATGGTGTTGCTTTAGAAAAGCTATTTTGATGCAGCTGCCAAAGTTCCATTAAAAGAAATGTAATCATGTGCACTAAAGTTGTTTGCCTTCTAAACCATTAAAACCAGCCCAGGAGAATAAGCCACTGATTTAATTCAATTGATTTATGAATAGTCATATTTATCTAAAAAAGAATAGAAAACCATCAGTCAGAATTGGGTGGATGTTAACTACTATGTTTCTTTTATTTGGCAGTAATGCAATTTCCAAGATAATATTTCAAGGTATGAAATTAGACTACCCAATAAACTGATTAATCTCAATATAAGGAACAACTAGTTGTTTTTGATGCGGTGCTGTCAGTGTTGCTAGTATGAGATTTGGTATTCAGGTGAGATGTGTGTTTGGGGTGAGGAGAGGCAGGCAGAACGGTAAGGCCTCTCTTTCTCTTTCCTTCATTGTACATCAGGATGAGGTGGGAAGTATGCCACATGCCGAGCACTTGCCTTTTGGGTCCTCAGAGAAACAGGCAAGCAGGCCTCCAGACTTTAAAATATGCATATGTAATGCATGCACTTTAGACATCAATAATAATTGCTGAATGCTATATGTGCTTTCAGTATTAATGAAGAGCCCTGTGTTTTGATTTCCCAAGAGCACCCAGCACATGTTCTAGCAATCAAGATGCCTCTTCAGAGCCCGTCTGTTTTCTTCTCTTCTCTCTGTCAACATCGATAGCTTCTGCTTTATTCCCTGTGGTAAGGGAAGGGTGTGAAGCTGTTTTCCAGCATCACTTTGTGCCTCCAAGAGATCTGAGCAATGTGAATCCATCCAGCCCCTCCATCCCAGCTGTGAGACTGCAGGCAGCAGCCCAGAGCTTTCTGTACAGAGATCCTCATCCTAAAACATGAGACAGCTCCTGGTAAATCAAAAAATTAATAAAGAGCTGAGCAGGACCTTATCCTACACTGGGATTTAATGGTATTTAATGGAACTACTTACAGTATGATGATATCCTAGCAGTCATGGTATAAAGTACCACTCACCCTGAGTAAGGGCTTTGCAAGCCAGCGCCAAGATGCCAAGCTTACCTCCTCCCCAATCTATTTAATTAAAAAGCTACTCTTTGTCATCTGAGTGCAAAACAGAACGGCAGTGGTATCAGTACTTTTAACACCAGTTGTGAAGGAAGAAAGCAATTTCTTCCCTCTCAATCTTAATCATTAATCTTCATTAGGATTTTTAGCTTCCGAATATGAGTGATAGAAGACATCAGCGTAGCAAACAATTTAAAGTGCATCTGCATAAATAATAGAGGTAGTTTGTTATTTTCATTATAGGTAAAAGCGTGTGTCAGTCGCCAGATGTGTTTGATTCAGACAATATGATTTTCATGCCAACTTTATGATATGTTTGATTTAGGTAAAGTGACTAAAACCTGCTGTTGGGACTGAATTGCTGTTAAACACCAGCTGCAGCTTTTATTTTAATTAATATTGTGAGGAGTAGAATACCTTGCTTTAATTAACATGTTAACCCTTCATGGTACTGAGAGAAAGGTCACAATGGCAGTGGTTTAAAAATAAGAAAATATTCAAAGGTAGTCCAAACGACATTTCTCCAAAACATACTACAAGCTCTTGAGATGTTTTCAACTTTTCTTTTTCCTGCATTGTGTGCATTTTTATTTCCTCCTCGCTGTTAAATGGATTATGGAATGTAGTTAAAGGACACAGGCTAACCCAGATTTTTAGCAGGACTGATTATCCTGGATTTGCAGAATGAGCAGCTCATAGCTGCTCTGAGTCCCCTTCCAGGCTTTGAAATGGATCTGTGAATGTCTTATAGATGTGCTGTTGTGCCAGCTTTCCTTGATCAGTTTTGAAAATCTGCCCAGTGATTTAGTAGTTTAAATGTGGATCTAGGCATACAAATTAAAGCTCCAGCTTTTGAAAACCTGGGCCTGCATCTTGAAAAGACTCTAATGTGATTATTCTGAACATCTCTTTGTCTGACTACTTCTTTCCATTGTTAACTTGCAAATATGTTGGCCAGACCTGGATGGCTAATATCTCAAATGTATTAATTTGTTAGAAATATGGAAAAATAGGGTGGTGAAGAGAAATTCTGTAAACGCACCATGTAAATATAAAGGAAAGACTTCCCTTTGTGTTCACTCCCTCAATCAGGCAGCAGATAAACTTATAGGGGATTGTGAGAGAAACTTCCTTCAGAGATCACAAACTATTGTGATCTACTTTGATGCTATCGTTTGATTGTTTTTAAAAACATTCTCAAGCAAAGTAAACATAACTTACTACAGGGAATGTCACACTTTCTTTCCCATATGGTAACAATGCTAGAAAGTATAGTGCATCCAGAAAGAAAAGATTTATTACAAATAAGCAACCAAAAAAGCCCCATAGTTAATGGAATAATCAGCAATATAAGTGACTTTTGCTCTTATTGTCTGGAGGAGGTTTGGTAAGAGGAGGGTTGGAAGTATAGTTAGAAATGCTGCTCTTGCTATTGAGAGATGTTTAGCTTATTTTGAGCTGTTTAACGTATTTCTTTATGTGCAGTGCTTGAGCAGAGCCAGAGTGTCAGCTCTGAGCAAAATAACTTTTACAATCCAGTAACAAGTCAAGTCACACTTATGCAGATCATTGCAGATGACTGGAGTTGCTAAGGTGGTCCTGAAGAAATCGTTTAGAAATAGCAATGGGTAGGAAAAAACAGAGATCTAATTTTGTTTACAGGAGAACCTGTTTTACTGATGGTGATGATAATGCAGTTTGATTTTTGGATTCAAGGTTGAGTCTCACAGCCAGAAAAATTGTGAAGTCTTTTTTAATTTTAAATGGGCACGCTTCCTAAGTAAACCAGTGGAAGATATTAACAAGTTCTATGAGCAGTGGGACACAGACTAGTTGTATGGATTTTTGTCCTACATTTCCCGTATTTCTTTGAATTCAGCAAAAATGCTGCAGATTGTTCTGAGATCAGTAAAGCAAAAGTGAGATTTCATATGATGGTATAGAACATTTCTGCTGCATCTCAGACTCTTAGAAAGTAAGCAAAGCCTGCAGATGTTTTGCCAATACAGTGTGTGTAGGTAATAATTAATTACTAATAAAATCATAAATGTGGCAGTGTATCATTTATTAATAGCTTTGCTGTGGCTTTGCATTTCATCAGAGCCTATACATGCTGTTTGTTCCATTCTTTTAGGAATTAATCATGCAGTAGCTGTGCAGGATCAGAGTCCCAGTGAAAACACTCAATCTACGTTGAAATCATTGCTGTGTTGGGATTTTAGAAGACAGTTTAGTTTAGTTTTGTTGTCTTTCCCTTTACACTTAGGAACTGAGGCTGGGAGAAGTTGTTTCAAATAAATGAAATAATTGTAGAGGCTGGACAAATTCTGTGCTTTAGTACATTGTGTACATATTCTTTGACAATTTTGTTTTGCCTTTCTCTTTTTTATTTTTTAGTCTCTTATTCTGGTAGCCCTTGAGCATGTGTTTTGGTGTGCGTGAATAGTTTCACTGATCTCAACAGCACTGGTCTACCTGTTAGTTATGCTAGTATCCTAATGGAAAAAAATTCTTTTGAGTAGCCAGAGAGAGACAGTCCCAGTCCCACGCTGGAAGGGTGACAGAACTGTTGCCATCACAAGCGGCACAGAGACACACCACAGCCCCTTCTCCTGTGGTGGAAATAAAGCTGGCTTTAGTTTCCTCCCCACACTAAACCCATAACTGAATATTATATTTTGCTTTTTGTTGTATCTAATAAAGGGCAGTGAGTCCTAGGCCGGACAGGGGCTCATAGATGCCACCACATTGGCAGCAGTGACCATTACCATCACGAAAACAGCTGCTACGATAAGCAGCTGCTGCAGTGCCACTACCTGCTGAGGGGTTCAATCACTATTTGTTTTCACTGTAGTAAAAGTATGTAGTTGACATGGCAACGTATTTTGTGACACATGCTAATTGATTGGTTTTTCCACTGGAGGAAAGTCCCTGCGTCTTTGAAATCATATGTAGCAGCTGTTCTGCTCCACTGATGATGACAAGCACATATATAGCCATAAATGCCTGCATTGTTTGTCTCCTTTAGTGATCAGGAAATGTTTAGCCCTGGTGTGAAGGGCTGCAACTCCATTGATTCAGTGTAGTTTAATCTACCAGTGCTTATGGCTTCCCTCATAGAGACTCCCATGAGGCTTTTTCTGCTAAGGCTTTTGTTGTTTGGAATAAAGTGGATGGTATTTTTCACAGACAGCTGATGAAATGAGCTTTATGTGAAATATAGAATGATATATTTGCTGGTGAAGGACTTGATCCTGCAAAGTGTCTATTAAGCATGCAAGTACTACTGCTGATTTCTACTGGACTACCTCTCTCAGTGAAGTTAAGATTTTGCTTAGTGTATTTGCTGAAGAAAGACTTTGCTGTGCACATCACCATGCTGAGGCAGAATTAAGCGTGGTTAAAGTGACTTGATTTGCAGTGAAATGGAACAATGCAGACTTTGGTCATGTCACTGTAGAGAAGTTGGCAATTCAACGATTGATTTAAGAGCTCAGTTTGATTATTCATAATTTTGAAGAAAGTCAAAGAGATGCACAAATTAAAACCATGGACCAAATTCTTCTGAAGTCTAAAGTTATTAGATGTGGAGCTAAACCTGTTTTCCTTTAAATATTCTCTGTCCTAAGGCTACTGCCATTCCAGCAATACTTTGAACAGTCTTATTGGCCTTACTTAGAGGTAATCTTTAAAGTGGCTTGTATTTTAATTTGTATATCTTACATCCAATTTAACAGATGCTAATAACAGTCCTATATGTACCAGCAACAAACAAATGTTGGAAATTCATATAAATATTTGGNGGGAGGGGGTTGAGGGTGGTTATTTACTTTTCAGGCTCACAGCTGCTTAAGGTAGGTCAATTCTAATGTTATCTCATTATTCAGCTAGTACGTCACTCTTTTCAGTATAATTGAAGGCTTACCCAGTATTGGCTGCACTAGTGTTTAGGGGGACTAACTGCTATTTTTTCATTAATTTTTAAGTTGGCTTGTGCTTTTATAACTTGGATTTAGTAAGATGATGAAACTTTTCACATCAGCCTCTGAGTCATTGAGACTATCATCACCTATTGGCAATTTATATCCATAACAGATGATTTTTTTTTCCTGGTCTTCAACCAGCTAAACTTCAGCTTGGGTAGACTAGCTCTAGAGAATGTTTTTACATGGAAGTTTGAACTGGGGTTCAGATGTCATAAGACATTCTCTGCCCACTCATAAATCTTACTTAAAACTAGAGATCCAAAGACCAAAGTTTGGTTATCTGTACATAATGGACTAGGGGCCAAGTCCTTTGCCTTGCTGCTCCACAAATGGATATAAAAAGTAATAAGAGGACTCAGGTTCTGAACTGAGGGATCTTCTGCTCATATGTGTTTAAAACCATTCTCAAGAAATTAGCCATAACAACACACTGCAACCCACAACCTTGATTCAGCTTCACTTCCAAAAATTTTCCTGAGTTCTGCAGACTGCTCTTGCTTGCCAGTCTTCTTACCTCAAATGACAGCTGTTTTCTTACTGGAGACATGTACAAATGAGAAGCTGGTACTGCCCTGCTTGCCTGGCTTCAAACTCTCTCTGCCTCTTAGTAGATGGGCTGATGTGGTCATCAGCAACAAACACCATTTTCTCATTTGTTCTTACTGTCTTGGCAAACACATCCATGGACGGTCTAGTGCTGAGCAATTTTGTGTCTCAAAATATGAACACTTTTCTGCAGTTCACAGAGAATTCTTTCAACCCTTTGCCTTTCACTAATGATAATTTATCAAATAAATCTATTTTCAGATAGGATTTTATTTGCTAGGTTTCAGCTCATAGGTAGCTCTTGGGCTTACACTGGTAGTGTAAAGTTGTCAAATCAATTCAACTACTTTTATTTTTGCTTAGAAGTGTAGTGGGTTTATTTTTTCCCTAATGTGTAAAACAAGAATTTCCTTCCAATACATGCTGTTGAGAAAACTTACAGTTAGGAGCTGCAATTATATTTAATTCTGTAGATGTCATCAATTCCCAGGTTTTGAAAAAGTTTGAAAGAAAAAGTAATTTCAAGGTATTTAAAAAGTAGAAATTTAGGACTTGTGATATACATTTTTATATATATATATATATATATATATATATATTCTGAAGGCTTCATTTATGTAGAGCAGCTTAACACTCATCTTCTCCAGGTTGTTTTATCTTAATGGCAGCCGTCATCTAAAATATTATGCTGCACTGAGCAATAATCTTAGGGTATTGGCTTCCCTAGGTAAACTAAGAACATACCTTTCCCTGCCAAATTTGGCAGAGCAGTAAATGTGTTTTACTATCTCTGTATGATTTAGGGATTAATATTGATTAAGAAAATCAATTCATTTAGTGGAGAGGAATTATTTATATTGCATTGTTTGTCAAAACATATGTAGTGATATGAAGGGAGAGATTATTCTAAAGTGTGCTCACAACATGGAAGAACAAGGGCAGAGTGCTGATTATTACTTTTATGTCTAACCTTAAGCTATATTATTTCTAATGGTGTATGTGCAGATGAACAAACAGCGGCTAAGCATGAAAAATATTGCATTACTTTTAAATAGTACAGTGGATTCAGAAACTGCTGAAATACGAACTTTCCTTAGTAATAACAGATTGGAAAAATCCCCAGTTTTACAGTGTTAGAACACTGTCAGTGGTGAATGCTAATGAGAAACTACCTCTGAATCAAGGAGCTGCCACTATTCCCATTATAGTTTCTCCAAGGCTGAAGTCAGGACAAAATGCTACATTTATTACTGTAGTATAGAAGAGTATTAATTCATGACATAACTCTGCTAGCTAATTGATTTGTTTACAGTAATGGAATTTACACATAGGAGTCTAGATGTGCAACATTCTCCAACCTTTTTTAAAATAAATAAATAAATAAAAGAATAGTAAGGATGGGGAAAAAGTCAATACATGAGTATTACTTACCTTAAAAAAAAAAATGCAGTTACTATGAAAAAAATATTTTTGTAAAAAAAGTTTTTGAAATGAAAGGGGCCTGTTTGCTTGTCTTTTTTTTTTT
>VXAA01003085.1:886283-983728 GCA_013399115.1 Anseranas semipalmata
TTTTGTGGTTTGTTTGTTTGTTTTGGTTTTGTCTGTTTGTGTTTTTTTAATACTTTGATCACATCTGATGATCCCGAGTAGCAGTTTTGGATGAAACAGCCCCGCAGCCTTACAACTGAGGCTGCAGTTTTACAAGTTGAGTTAATTGATCAGCACTTACTTCAGAGCACCTGGTGACAGGTTTAGTCTGTCACTTAGACAAGATTTGTTCGTATTATTTATCCAGAAATTATTTTGTTCATAGCAGTTCAAGAGTAAAATAAACCTATACTGGCAAAACCTTTTTAGGCTACATATCTACAGCTACATGAGTGTTTTACTAGTGTGAAAGCATCTTCAAAAAGTGTAAGCCAGTATTTTTATTGTGGCAATTATTTCTAGTGGTCTAATTATAAATGCTAGTACAACTATAGCCTGAATGTTTATTCCGCAGCATATGGTTTATGTCAATATGTTTCTAAAAAATAAAACAAATGGTTTTCAGTTGACTCCACATGAAGTAATTGCAACTCCACTGGAAATTATTTATCAACTGTAGCATTTATCTTGCAGACATTACTACACTGGCTAAATATTTCAGCTGGTAATACAGTTCTAAAAGACACCATTTTTGTTTAGATGGACCACAGGTACATTTACCTAAATCAATTGGTTTACGGGTACTTGCCAATTATAGTAATTGCACAGTGGATGTATTTATCTACAAATTGAAGGTCAGCTCCTATAACTGTAAGTGAGGAACATTGGCTTTTTCTGCTTTGCTAGTTTTATCTTTAATCACACTTACAGAGAGTCCTTAATGGGTTGTGAGATCCAATAATTGAGGTGGTAAGGTTAATGGGGCATCTTGTTATGCTACACATTTTTGTTGCAAATAATTTTATATATTAAATACGTGAAATCTTTGCCATAGGAAAGTGAGCCAAGAATTTGAGTAGCTAACAAAGGTGGTTTCAGCAAATGGCTGGTCGCAAAAATGAAGGAGATCTGAGAACAAAGAGAACAGCTGCCTTTAGACAATGACACAGTGCTAAGATATAACCTGAAATCTGACAGTGAATGATTTTGTCTAGTGATGGAAGATCTGAGGGTGTTAAAACCTGCACTTGTGATTTTCTTAATTAATCCTGTAAAAGACAGGAGATACTAATATCCATTCAATGTCTTTTATGTATGTGACCTTACCCACCATACCAAGATCTTTTGATCACTTCTCCAGCTGTGGAGATGCAGAGCATCATCTCCACTTTCAGTGCAGAAATACAATACAGAGAAATTTTTTACACAGAGTAAGATCCGTTATCTAGAGCATTCCCTGTCAGGATCATTTCTGAGATAATTTTGGCTAAGCAGTCCATTTGGTAAAGACACAAGGTTATTTTCTCACTCAGTCGCCATCCTTCTGAATTTATGCTACAGGAGCCACTCACAAGCTTGGTTACCTGCTGCGACCCTGGCTTTGTCCTTTAGTGATTTTCCGTCTCTCTCAGAAGACATTTCCAATGGCAGCATAGTACAGAGAATTTCCCGTGTCAGGAGCTGTTCTTATAATACATCAAATGGGGCACTGCAAGAAAGGTGCATGCAATCCTTAGGACATGCAATGTTCCATGTTACCTCTTCTAGGAAAACTCTGCCAGCTAACGGGATGGTAGCTGTCTTCTTCACAACACCCAAGCAAAGTCTGTGCTTCCCTCCCTGCCACCTGCAGTGATTACCTGCCTATTAGGCCAGCAAAGCACTTGATTTACACCCAGAATTTGCTCACTGTGCACTGCAATATTTAGAGAATTGAAGAAAATGTGCTGTTCGAAAAGCAAAATGTGCTGTGCTTTTGTACAGTACTGTTTGTCAATAAAATGTAATTTAGCTAAAACAAAAGTAGTGATTGTCAATAAAGTGTAATTTAGCTAAAACAAAAGTAGTGATTGTCAATAAAGTATAATTCAGCTAAAACAAAAGGCACATTTCTGTTAAAAAGCTTCCACAGTAATAGAGGCAATAGAAGTGATCCAGATATTCACATTATGAGACATTATGAAAACTACAGTTGTTTTTTTAATGTCCAAACTCTAGTGTTCAAATTCTCAAACAGAATGGCAGCATGAACAGTAGGTGTTTGTAAAGCTGTTAGCAGCTGAAAGTTGTGTTAAAGAATGTTAGCTAAAAATGCTTCTGCTAATGCGCTTCTACTGTATATGTGCTTCTACAGGCAATGAAGTCTGTACACCAACCCCAGTGTGAAAAAGGCTGCCACAGAAACCCTCCTGTGTGTATTGAATACCTTTCTTAGTCATTTGTACATACAATAGACAGAAATATGTCTTTTAACAGTCAGATCATCCATTCCCAGGATGTAAGCAATTCCATGTGATATGATGAAACTTATTTTAAAAAATAAAAAAGGAACTAAGTGTAGCGTGTAATCATTTAGATCAAGATCGGAGGAAAAATGGTCCTGTTCAATGAAATGTACCGGAAACATCTAGGAGATCAGAATATAACTTTCAGTACTGTTAAACAAAGAGGGAGAGAACTGACTTGAATTCTCTCATTTTTCATTAGAATTTTTAATATCCAGCAACATCTAGGGTGTTCATTTGTATTTTACGAAAGTGGCATATACAGAGCAAAAGAAATAACAGGTTCGGGTTTTGATGCAACTCCCAGAGTTAGCCCAAATCCGCAAGTGTGCAACATATATAGAGAAAAACTGTTCACAGTCTTACTTAAAGCTGCTTAACAGCTTAAAATGATAAAAAGTCCTTAACACAATTTAAGAATTTAAACCACTTAAAATGTTAGAAACAGCTTGTGAGTTGGAAGGGTCTTGGTGGGGGTAGAAGAGGCAACCCTGCTGAGCTGTGGCTTTGGGGACAGAGCTGGCAGCCTGTCACACAGTGCCTGCAGGGAAAGGGGCCCTTTCAGGACCAAACTTGGAAGGCCTGGAGGTGATGTGATGGAGAGGATGGAAGAGTTCTCTGAATATTTTTTTTGGTAGCATTGTCTATGTGCCTAGATTGCTTTGCTTTAAATAGTGTTGTGTGGAATCTTGCAGTGGTGTAAGGTGTAACTAGTGGGATGGCCCAGTGAAAAAGGGAAGCGGGTGGCAGAAAAATATTGTCTATGGCAAGTCTTCTGCTGTGGAAAACAGCTTCAGATCATGGGCCAAAGGAAGGCTGCTTGGGAGCATTTTGAAGAAATTGTCTGCAAAGGCTGCAAGACAAAATGTTTTGCTTTTATGGTTCCAGGAGCTGGAGTTGGGTGAAGGTGGCATGAGTGGGTCTTTCTGATGTTTTGAAGAGGATTTTTTTTTTTTCTGAAAGGTTGTTTTGGGGAAAAAGAAATTGGGTGGGAGAGGCAGGGAGGATTGCTTTGATCTTGACCAGGCTTAGTTGGTAGTTTATATCAGAAGCATCTGAAGTAATTGTTATTATGTGAGGTTATATATTTATGAATCGCTAAATAAATCATTATTTCTGAAATACAGCTTAGTCCCTGCTGCTTCATGTGATGGTCAGTGGTTGAATGTGCGTTTCTGTGTGTATGCACAGATGAAAAATACTGTACCGCGTCAGAAAAGTGAGGACTAAGGAAGGGGGCACGCGGATGGAACTCAATGGCTGAAGGTGGAAAACCGATACGATGCTTCTTCTGATGGCAGTGATGCCACCTTAAATGTTTTGAAACTTGGCCTGGTTTTCAGTGACACAGGCAGTGATTTACACCTTTCTGTGCAGAAAAGGCTGTAAAACAGGAGTGAATTACATTCTGTACAATTTGAAAATAAATGATGCATTCTCAGTCACTCAGGCTGAGGCCCATTTACACTTCCAGAGTGGTCTGATGAGTAAATGAAAGTTAGGCCTGTGTGTGAATGAAAAATGTCTGTTTTACCAGAGGCTGTGAAAAGAGAGAGAAAGAGAGAGACCAAGACTTAGTGGAAATTGGAACCAAGACTTTTATTTCTTTGTTTAAAACAGTCATATTGGTTTGGAGTCAGATGGGGTATTGGTGTAACTGCAAACTAATTCCACTGAGTTCTGTGACATATTTCTGGTGATGCCAATGTGACTGGGAGTTTATATTTACATTCTTAGTTTTTCCTGTGCTTGAGGAAGTCTGTATTACACTCCCTTCTTGTGCAAACTTGGCATCATAATATTTAACAAGGATATTATCCATCAAAAAAAAATCTTTACTGGGGTAAAAAAGAGCTTAGGTATGATTAATCTCATATGATCTCAATTCAATTAAATTACTCTTTGGTTTTACTTTATGGTGAAGGCAAGAGATATGCAAATTCTACTTGGTATAGGTAAGTGCTTTCTGACAGACATAGAAACCATTTAATGAATCAACTCTCAGTAATGTACTAGTTAACACTAATATCTCAATATTGCTTGAATTTCAGAACATTTCAGGATCTGTCCAAACAAATGGATATATCTTATGGTACAGTCAGGGATTCAGCAGTGTATGAATACTTTAAAGCAAAAGGGACAAACCCTCTGGAACAGGATAACACATTTGCTGAATTGTGGAGGACAATCAGTAAGAACAATGGGGCAGATAATTGTGTATCGAACCCTTCTGAAGGCATCAGGAAGGTAAGACTGGATTACAAGGTTCTTTAATTTTTGTGCTGTATCATTGTTTGCATGAAGTTAATAACGTTAAGTCACATGAATACAGTTACATTGTAACTTTAAAGAAAAATATTCTTACCTAAAGTTCCTTTCAGTAACTCAATGGCAAATAAGAAGCATATTCTGGGGTCGTGGTTTTGAATTTAAGTACTTTAGCTCTGCCTAAATCTCCAGTATTTAAGACCTTCTTTGGATCTAGCCATAAAGCTTCTAGCTATCTTGGGTGCTCTGGCAATACCCATCTTCAATGTCATTCTTTGCATTATCCATGTACTGACAGTTGTCTTTTGCTCATTTGTGTGTTCGTTTTGTTTTTTGGCTTTTTTTTTTTTTTCTGAGGATTAAACTAAGTATTAGAAACATGAGGAAGAATTAAGAGATTCACTGAAAGTGTACTAATTTCTCTTAGAACACGAATTTCATGCAAAATTTAATTTATTCCAGACGTAAACAAATAAAATTAAAATAATAAAAAAAATGCATATACTCTTTCACATGTCATCATGCTTTCACCCAACTTTCATTTTTCTCAGATATAACTATACAATTTTTTGGTGAAACTGAGCATTGATGTGGGAATCAAGGTCTGATATATATAATAACTTGGTATTCTACATCCTTCAGCTGAGTCCTGTGATAAACAGCTCTGGTTCAGATTAGGCAAATACAAATGCCCACACTTTCTCACCGAGTCTGCCATTCTTCCTCTCTGCTCTCCATCTTGTAGCTCAGCAAGAACAGGTAGTAAATAACATCAAACCACATGTGTCCAGGAGTACATTATGGCAGAAGGTACCCAGAAGTAGTCAGTGAAAGTTTAATGTTGTTATCCTTTAGAGAAAAGTGTCCCCTTTATTTGTCAATTGATTTTTTTTTCACAAAACAAGAAAACAGCTATTATTAAAGCTCTGATTAGAAAGATAAGATAAAGAAAAACCCTGTTGTTTTTTTTTTTTTATCAGAATTATTCTGTTGTCAATGAAATACTGATTTGGAATAAATATATTATTCCTTATGCTTTTGTAAGCAAGAAATAATAAAATTTTGTGGGCTTGGGTTCTTTTTTTCTTTGAATCTTTGAAACTCTTTCTTAACAGTCAGAGGGAAAGCATCCAAAATTTACTGAATTTTACAGTGCCATAGCAGGGCTGAACACAGTGACACAGGCCATCCCATTTCCCAGATCAAATTCCCTTAACATAAAATTCCCAATTGTTTGGCTTCTGGATAAAATCCTTATTCTATGGGAGAGAGACTTTTGCCTTTTCCAGTACAGGAGTATTTAGTCAATAGTTTTGTTTCACCCTCCCTATTCTTCCACCTCCCAGCTTCCTAAAGCTCTCTGCACTTGGGTCAAATACCCTTTCTTCCTCTGTACAAGGCAGAGCCCTGGCTATAGCAAAGTCTGTGGTGTTTTTTTATCTGCTCATCGCTTTATGAAAACGAAGCCTCTATTTCGAGACTTTCTAAACATTTAAAATGAGGTAGAAATAGTGCCATTAAGTACTTATCTATGTAACAGGGCATTAAAAACAATAATAAAACAATTTACCTTAGGAAAAGGCACATTATTTTACCTCTTTTTATGTGTTTTTCGTTTGTGTGTTTGCTTTTACCATTCTTATGTCAGTGGATGCTCTTTAGCAGTCAGATTGTAAATACTCTTATTTTGTAAGCCTGTTGTATGCTGCCATTTATTATAGTTAGATTTGTCTAAGCCTTAAATGTGGCTGTAGACTGGCAGGCTGTTTAGACTACCAACTGCATTGTCTTTATGGAGCTGGCAGCATTATCCCATGTAAGTGATAATAACTTTTTCATATTAAGTTTGATTTTAATACTGTAGGGTGATTTTTATATAGCTTGATCAGCTCATTCAATTAATGTCAACAACAACCAAATTTACTTCAGTCCCCAAAGCTGACCAAGGCTGATATTTCATTAGACACTTACATAAATTGGGCTTAATATTTAATAGCATTGTCAACTAAACAGTTGTGTTTATGGTTTAAATGTCACTCTTGCTAGTTCATTAAGCTTTTTAATAAACAGACAAGTTGTCGATATCAAATATTATGGTTAGAAATTCTGTCTTTCTAAAGAAGAATTGATGTCAGCCAGGGAAATTAGACTTTCCATCTGTAAACACATACTGCTGCGTGAAAGAGATGTAAATCTACCTTAAAAAAATGTGTTTTATAGGAAAAGGGAAGTCTAAATCCCTCTAGCATATAAAGATACCTAACACATTTTTCTGAATGAGGACTTGTCTGACACAATGGGAAAAACAAACAAACAAACAAAAACACTATAAAACACTATTACCCTTTTTTCTCTCCTCTGCCTTTCCATTTTCTTCATAGAGCATCACAGTTCAGCTGCAGTTACAAAAAGAATGCTGCTTCAATGCAAAATAGGAGAGTACTGCTTATTTATGGTATGGGCAGGTATTTCAGATGTTTGTCTCAATTCCATTTACCTCTCTCCATTTCCCAGAGATGTTCCTACTCCAAAACGAAAGAACAATAGTGGAAGAAAGTCCTGAAAGCTTTTGTGGCATTTGGTTGCCATGGAATAGGTTGCTTTTTCAGACATAGCACAGTCCCTGTAGCCACAGTGACCATCTCCCACTGTCAAGGCACAGCTTTTGCAACACAAATACAGCCATGGAGAGGGCATTAATGTGCTGCAAAGTCACGTAAGCACAGAAATACATTTCAGAGCTGAGGGTACAAGTTGCTTTTGTTGTACTCCCAAGGCAATTGAAAGTGGTCATTGTAGATGTAAAATGTCTTCCTATTCATAAATGTCTCTGCATAGAGTAAGAGGACGTTGCCAGACAAATCACAAGTCCACACAAAATGCTATTTTGCTACTTGAGTTTTCTGGTACTACAGAAGGGGATTGACTAATGCTGTTGTACAGAAAGTTTCTTTCTGTGTCAAGCTACAGCCTGGATCCCCCAGAAGTGTGCAGTGGGTAGCTCCCGCCGCCTTATCCCAGAGCGACATTGGTATGGGAATAGCATATGTTCCTAATCCCTTTGTATGTCTGAGTAAGGTGTTTGCATAATACCCCATGGCAATCAGTTCTTCAGAGTAATTATTAGTTATCACAACATTCCTAATAACCTGCAGCTTTTTTCATCGTGAGCAGACATTTTTGCTTGGAAAGAATGAGGTCATATGGTCCCTATATACTCCCACATATATCTTTTATACATATATATATATATATATACATATATCTTTATATATATGTGTGTGTATGTATGTATGTGTGTATATATATATGTATATATACATGAGATAATTAAATTGGTATTGTTGTGTTTTTCAAAAGCCTTCCTTTGATGGAGACAGTTTGTTCCCCTTTCCAGTCAATTTGGTGCCAAAATTGGTCTGAATTCATTCTTTTCTTCCTCTGTATTGCTTATGATGAAGTGATCAAAACCAAGTACAGTACAAAATGTGAATGTATCGTTGATTTATGCAATAGCACAGTAAGAGTTTATTCCTTTTGCTTCCTTTAAAAAGTTTCTCTCCTTTAATGAACAATAAACATTAAGTGAGATATTTTCTTATTGATCAAGCACCTCTCCATTTTTATTTTGAGAGTACAAGTAATTTAAAAGTTCAATGAATAGGATTTTTTGAAATATTTTTTCCAATAATTTATTGTCCATACTGAATTTTGCATTGTGAATTATGCAGCTCATCTGTATGTTTTCATGAGTCCTCATAAATTTCTTCATTTCTTGACCCACCAGCCTTTGGAGTAAAAGCAAATGTTTCCATAAAGCCCAAATATATTATATCCTCTAGTGGCTCTTAATTATATTAATTTTTAAATAATTTCAACAGGATTAAATGACATGTTTTCTCTTTATTAAAACTGTGTTGTTTCTCTTGAAGCATCTTTTAAACAGAAAATAAATGTTATCCAAGCATGTTTTTGAACTGTTCCTCTAATACCAACGTAAAGGTCACTTTTTGATATTTCTATGGTACCAGCCACATAATGGGATCAGCTATAGTGACACTCCATTTTAGCAGTAGATTAATGATGAATGTAGCATTATTGCACTTTTGTCTTCAATGTGGTAGCTTCCTCATAAGTTTCAGATGAATCACAGATGTATCAGTGATTAACCTGAAGTTCATCTTTTTTCAAGTTTTATTACTTCTTACTGAGTTTTCTTTGAAAAAACATAATTTTAGCATCAGTAAGCCAGGATCCTTTAAAAAATAATCTTCTATTTCCCTCCATGTTGAAAAGTAACATGAAATTGGCTACTGCGTTTCAGAAGTATTACTGTTCTCTTTGTGGTCCTTCTTATATCTAGGAGGCAATCTTCCTTGGCCTTTTTGTTTTTGTTGATTGTGAAGAAGAAATTTTTAATGCAAGTTTCTTTTTTTTTTTTTCCTGAAATCTGTTTTCTTAAACCTCTTCAACCAAAGATAAATCTGGTTCCTTTGGTGTTAACCACTACAGTAGTTCCACCTGGGTGGAAGAAATAAGTGCTTCTTTGGCTGAATTTCTGTTAAAGAGGTTTTTGAAAGTTTAACTGATTTATTTCTGTTTTGTTCTGCAATATGCCAGCATGCTGAGAGTCACAAAAAGGCCATAGCAAAGGAGGAAAACATGAAAGCCAATTTAAAGTCTAAAGTATAAATTGTAGCTTATTATTCTGTGTTTCATTTCAGTCATTCTTTATTCAAGCTATCTTACCTATTCTCAGCTGGTATTTGCCACATTCCTTTTTACCGTCTCTTTCTGTGTATTTTCTCTATATTTTCTTTGCAACGATGTCTGATCACTAGAACATGTTGATTCTATTTCGGGCCTTAAAACATATAATTCAGACTTCAGATGGCTAAGCTGTGCATGCAAGAGTGTGAGGATATGGAGCTTTGCTGCATTGTGGTCATGATGTGGTTGCATGGATAGGCACATCTCTGTAAGGTGTCATATGAAAATAGCCTAGATATGTTTCCTGCTCATACATCCCATGGGTCAGCGCCTGGTGTTGCCTATAATTCTTAGTCTATCTACCTCCTCCTAGCTGTCACAACAGGTAGTACAGGGATGTGAAGCATGCTAGATTTAGACAGCAACTAAATGTTCGGTCATAAGGAAGCTTTCCATGCAATGAACATGCCAATAGTGTGACATCTCTACTCTTCAGAGAAGAAAATTCTGTTAGTGGAAGAAACTTTGGAAGAGAAAAATCTTCCCTGAGGAAAGAGGAATCTTTGGAGAGTCTGTTTTTGATAATCAGAGAGGGGAAACAGTCTCACATTCAGTATTTCTGGAAGTTAAGAAGTACACATAATTAAGAGTTTAAAACTCAGATTCCTGTTTATATTAAAATGGTCAGGCTGTCAGAGAAGTAATGCTCTACAGTTGTGATGACACTGGGTAGAATTATTTGTCATAAAAATATAGAATTGGTACAGAGAGATCTGGTAAGCTGTTTATTGCCACTTACATTCATAGGCCATACCTTAGGATAGCAATGTTGCAAATGCAGAAGAAGTAGACCTTGTCAAAAGATCTGCTGTCTAACCTTGAAAGTCAGTGTACAAAGCTCTCATACATAAAATAAAGTGCAGAAAACTGGGGCCTGAATGGTAGAATCAATAATGTGATTTTTCTCTAGACATTGCCTTATAATTGAAATCGAATATTTGAGGAAGACTGTGTTCCTCAAGTATTAGTAAGGAAAAGATGAGGAATACAAGACATGTTGTCAATGTTCTTATTTTGTAAACTGTTAATTTGAAAAGATGATTTATGGAACAATTCTAAAAGACACAGCTATTAAAAAAAAAAAGACATTTTAGCACAGTGACTCAGGCAAAATCTTTTCTAGGTCTTCTCTTTCTGCTCTTTCAGTACATATATCAGTCAAGTTTTTGTTCTCTAGTAACACAGATTTTGAATAAATTCTGTGTAGAGTAACAAATGCTATTGTCTTTGGTCCTGTGACCATGTATTTTTAATGCAGCAGAACTTGCACACTGTTTTCTATCATAGGTAGCAAAACTTTGTGTACTCTTCACCGTAGCACACAACCTGAGATGTGCACAAACAGGGCTAGTGATGGTCCTTCCCTGCCAGGAACACCAGAGGGATTAACACTCATTGCCTGTTGTCCCTGACCAAGTAGGAGGCCTATCAGCACCATCACAGATGTGAAAGCATAAAATGAGAATTGTTAAAGCCCATCACAGAAAGAGCAGATGGCAAGATGCAGAGGTTTGCTGCTAACAACCCAGTTAGTTATGGGTACATGATCATTCAGAAAATACCTTTGAAAAATACATTTTAGGCCTCCAAGAGTATAGGTTGCCAGCTGAATATAAGCTAAATGCCTTGAGGAATCCCTCCCTTGCCATCCCTTATTTTGTATGCATCTTTGTGTTGCTAGGTTATGAAGCCTTTTCTGGCTGTCACATACAGGAAACAGATTTATTTGTTCTTTCCTCTTTTCTACCACCATTACTAGTTCAGGTAGAGAGCCAGGGATAGTATTGCAAAGCAGATGTGGAAGTCTTGCTCTGGTCTGGTTTCATACAGTACCATTTAAGTGAGAGAGATTTTTGAGCATGCTTGTTTAATAATCTGTGTCAGTTAAATAAATGTATGAATTTAACAATAGGATCCTGTGGCTCCAATTTGTATCCTGTAATCCCCATGCTGTGTTTTAGACCTTAATGATGTTTTGAGGTAGTGTAGTAATAGTTGTCTCAAGCTACATACATTAATTACCGTTACTCTGAACTGACCAGGTAGGTAGCAGAGGAGAAAGCAAACCCACACTGGTGAAATACACTTTAAAAATGTATTTTCAAAGTAGTCAGTACAGGAGCATTTAAATCATACCAAAAAGGAAGGCTATAACATATTTTTCCTCTGGTTTAACTCAGAACCAAAGACTTTGGGGATCTTTGATTGCCTGGATGCAGACAGAACAGGGGAAAGGAGGTGGATTGTGGCGAGTAACTTACAGAAAATCCAGACAGAAACATACTTTTCAATTTCCCTGGATTCTGTCTATTAGAGGATAATTCACCCATCTGATTTATTGTCATGTTTAAACAACTGTCAAGGACTTTAGAAAGCTGTAGTTTATATTAAAGCATGGTGAAATAAAATTAGCTTAATTGCTCGACTGAGGAATTCAGTATAATAAAATAACTAAGGAAGCCTTGTAGGCTTACAGGTCAATTCAAAACTGAGCTTACACAAAATGGGAAATACATCGAAGAATGTCAGCACTGCTAGGGAAGCTTGGTGATTCAGTTTCCATGAAGAAATATATGCAGGACTTCAGCTTCCTATCTTGCTTTGTTTTGACCTAAAGAAATCTGAAAATTTGTTCTGAAATCACCCAAAGGTGTGTTTTTTTTTTTTTTNNNCTGCACTCGTGATTATTCATGTGTTTGCGTTAGATGCTCCAGCCTATGTGCTCCATTGTGCACTAGAGACTTAAAAACATACTACTTAAATTTATTAGGAAACCAATGATTACTTTAACCAAACAAAATTATGACTTTTTTCTTACTGAATCCCTATCTAGAGATTTTTCTTACATCTTATGTTAAATAAGGTGATTTACATTCATCATATGCACTGCATGCAAGTATTGGCTTGAATCCCAATTAAGGTTGACTTTAAGGACATCTGCATGGGTGTGTGCTAAAATAGAACAATATTTGTCCCAAAACTGAGCTAATAAGAGATGCTGGTGATTCTTCTTACTTGTGAAGAAAAGAGGGAACTTTTTTTTTTTAAGCTCAGAGCATGCTTTTTTGTTACAGGACTAACATAGCTCTTGCAGGGCACTTCTTTTACTTACACATTTACCTGAGGGAAGCTGTAAAGTTACCCTGTTGGTGACTGCAAGGATTAGGAAACCCCACTTAGTGTTCATCCTGTACCTGTCTAGTTACATAAATGTATGGAACTGGTCCCACTCTTGCTAATCCATGTCTCCTACAAAACATACATCAAATTTCATCAGTTAAGGCAATGGCTTTGCTTTATAATTAATTACCTGTTATGTAAGCCTTGCCTAAACTTACAGTTGGCTATGTCATCCCATGCCTTCTCTCTATTAAAAATGGAAGACATTTTAGAGAGGTTTGAAGTAGAGGAGGTACTGCTGGGAAAAGCATAGGTGAGGTAATGCGGAATGGAAGAGTGTTAGAAACATTAAGATGTTGGAGGTCTACAGATAAACTGTGACCTAATGAAATACAAGCATGGAGTAATGACAAGCTAAGGGTTGGTATGTTTGCTTGTTTTTTTCTCATACCTAAAAATGTAGTTTAGTTTAGATTTTGTTGTGTTCATGATGTATTTACAGGCAAAGAAAGGAAATTATGCGTTCCTGTGGGATGTGACAGTGGTGGAATATGCTGCGCTGACAGATGATGAATGCTCTGTGACTGTCATTGGAAACAGCATCAGCAGCAAAGGATACGGGATTGCACTCCAGCATGGAAGCCCCTACAGAGATCTTTTCTCCCAGAGGTAAACCAAAACAAAGCTCGTTTTATAGGATTCTTCTCTGCAACCAGCATGGCATCCCATTGGTGGTTCACTTCAATTTTGGCAATGACCGTTTATTGAATAAACCTAATTCTCTTCCTTCTGTGACAGCAGAGAGGCTAAGAGTTCAGGCTTCAACAAAGCTGCTACTTCTTCTCCATGTGCATCTGCTTAGGGAGGAGGGGACTGGAGATGGTGTGTGGCCTCACACCCCCAGGCAGCACTGGCTCTGGCAAAAAAAGGACTGGTGTCCCCAGAGCTCTGTATGAGCTAAGGGAGAGATCAGAGAGAGACTTCTGATTCATACTATGTTTTTCAGGCTATGAAGCAATGTGTTCCTCCATACAGCAAGCAAGTAATAATGTCTCAGTTTATCCTTTAGGGTGGAGAGACAGGTTGCAGCCTCACCATAGTAAAGGAAAATAAGAATTGTTGAGTATTGCATGGGACTGCTGGCCTTATGATATCTGTGATCTCTGAGCTATCAGATATGAGCATCTTTTTCATGTCAGCGTGTACACTGAAAGGAAGACATGCAGTTGTGCAGTCATGTGTGGCCTTAGCAGAAGGTGAGTGGGTGCACTGCTCCAGGCGGGAAGCTGGAGCAAGATTTCCCCATCTCGCTCATTCTTTGTAAGAAGGAGTAAAGCTCCAGCTGCATAACCAAAGAGAAAGCTGCCTCAAGAGAAAGGGTTGTTAGTAAACAGCAAAAACAGTTATCAAACCAAATCCAAAATGAATCATTTGTGGAGAGAAGGGACACTTCACAAGAGGCAAAACAATGATTAATTAGCAACTGTTAACACAGTAATTCAAGCATGAAGTAACAGCATTGGAGTAAAATCCTTTTGAATAAACTACATTTGCTGAAGTAAATGAGTTGGTCGCTGCTTAAACAGATTTATATTAAGTGGTGCACAAATAGTAGCATGTTTAGTCTCACATGATTTTGAAACTGTTGTGGGAGAGCAGCAGTGGAGTGGGCTGCATATTTCACTTGTGGGACCAGCTGTTGCAGCTGAATGTAGCCAGATCAGCCATGACTAACTGGAATATGGTGATTTCCCTTGGGAATACTTCTTGCATTGCAATGGAATTTCTGACAGTCGTCCCTTTTCTAAAGTTACCCAGTGAAGTTTACCTGCTGCTGTGAGTAGAAAGATATCCTGTATAACAGAGTTTCAGATGAATACTGCATAGGGGTGGTGGGTGGCAAGATGGAATTTTAAATTGTGGGGTAGTACATGTAAGAGGAATAGACTGGAAAAATGTGGAAAATTGTTGAATATAATACTTGTGTTTTCAAACTTCTGCAGGATCTTAGAGTTGCAAGAAAGCGGAGATTTGGATGTTCTTAAACAGAAATGGTGGCCACGGATGGGGCGTTGTGACCTGAATAGCCATACCAACGCACAGACAGATGGGAAGGCACTCAAGCTGCACAGTTTTGCAGGCGTTTTCTGCATTTTAGCAATAGGCCTTCTTCTTGCCTGCTTGGTGGCAGCATTGGAGTTGTGGTGGAACAGCAACCGTTGTCATCAAGAAACACCGAAAGAGGTCCATAACTTTTATTCTTATCACAATTAAAAGTAGAAAACACAAAAGAGAGAGCAAGTGGAAGGCATGGGATTTTAGGTGCTCTCCTACAATAAATTCAATTTATTTTGATTTGCCATACTAAGCTTTGCATATAACTTTTTGGGTGGTTGTTTCTAAACAAACAAACAAAAAACCACAACATGTCTTTTGTGCACCTGGAAGGTGCCAAACTGACAGCCCTGGAGACTAAAGTCCTCTATTTATTTATAGAGCAGATACAGCATGGGCAGCAGCAGTGCAAACTTCCCCACATTGCCTCACCAATGTGCCTCAACCCTGACCTGGAGAGACCACCTTTAGGGGTAAGAGAGTAGTTCAGAAACATGCCCTCGGCCTCTCTGCTGTAAGTGACAGGGAGGCCAGTCATGGGCACCCAGTCGTGCCAACTGTGGTGATGTTTTCTCTGGTCTAAGACCCCATCCACTGGCTGTGAGAACTGTGTCCATCTTGCACAGGCTATGCAGCTGCCAGCAGCTGGTTTTCATTTTCCTTCATGGCTGACCTGGGCTAAGTTTGAAGAAGTACATAAGCAATTAAAAATAAACGTCTAGTTATTACTGAATAAGCCATATTGCCATGACACATTTTAAATGCTTCCTTTCTTTTGAAATCATTTTTATTTCTAAACCTAGGGGCCTCTGAGTAAACTGAATTTCATATGATGTTTTACCTAGGAATATACATCTGAGAAATTCTTGTTTTTGAAATGTTTTGCCACAATAGCAAGTAATAGTTAGCAATTCTATGATAGAATAATCAGTCCATACTCAGATCTGTCTTGCATGAAGCCTGTATTTGTTTACATAGATTAAATGTTTAACAAACTAACCTCTTATAATTTTCGAAACAGAGGCATTTGTAGGTGCTTTCATCTTGGAACAGATGTTTGTTACAACTAAATAATAGCAGTGAGCTGCACTACAGCTGGAAAATAGTACATAGCCCATCAATTCCAATCTATGTTTCTCAGATTGCCAGGAGTATTACAATAATTGACGTACCTATCACCTGTAAGCAATTCTGCCAAATGGAATCTGAAGATATATGTTGCAGTCTGTAATGTTGTGAAATATTTATCAGTAAGATTCCATTCCTCTTGAGTTCCTGCTTCTCCCGTTTGAATTCATCCATCAAGCGTCAGTGATAAACATCTATATTGTGTTTGTGGGACAAAGCTGCAAAGTCACTCGCCTGTGGCTCCGCAGTGTACAATAGCAAAAGAGAAATTTTGGTTAAAGGGAAGCATGTCTCCACTTTCCACAATGCAGCCCTCCAAAAGCAGCCACAGAGAGAGCACAAGTAGGTAGCCTTGCTTGTAAACAAGCTTTTGTATGAACATAAGTGAATATTTAATTGTTCTTTGGTTAAGTACTGTAGCATTTTGCCCTGATGCCTTGTAGAATTCACTCCACATTAGCATCACTAAGGCCTAAACCTTAGCAGTAGACAGTTCAGTCACCACTGTGAAAGCCTGGCAGGGTAAGGGGCAGGGACCTTGTCTGAAGTATCCTAATGTTGTATGTACACAAGCATTTGTCTTGCCATACTCTGGAGTGCGTTCTCCTCTCTGCACTCAAGGACTCACCTTTGTGCATCTTTGTGGAGTGAGATGAGAATGTGCCCCAAAGGCAGGATTTCATACAGGTAGGGTGAAAAAAATCAGCCACTTTTATTGCAAGGAGTTTTAGATACTGAGTTTCCATCTCTGAGGAAGGATCTGTCTTCCTGACTTTAAATGTTTTCTTTATGCCTATCTCCTTCATTTCTCTTTTTTGTATATGTTACAGGGATAATTACAGATCCCTGTATGCCTTCCCCATCCCTCTTATCACCGAAAATACTGTCTTTTCTCTCCTCCCCACTCCCATCCTCCTTCCCCTTCCCTCCAGTGTGCTCTAGATTATGGCTGCTCCTCACATCCTCTTTTGCAGTTTTCATGATGAACAATAAAATACTTGCAAGTTTCCATCTTTTAAAGTATATTACAGTTCCCCATATGGTAAAGCTGTTCTCAGGAAGATCACCTGTGTGTGGGAATGAATCTGCCCATAGAGCATAGCTGGTGTAGGTTAAACAGGACAAATTAAAATCAGGCACAACACATGTGAACAGGCTCAGAAAAAGCTGGTCTTGTGGGTGCTGCTGAGAGGGAGGAAACAAAGTCAGTGGGAGTGCTGGGACAAGTAGGTGTTAAAGCTGAAAGAGAAAGTGAGTGTTCCAGACAAAAGGGCACCAGGGATGAGGGTTCACAAGTGCAAGCAGATGGACGAAGAATGCGTAAGGATGGCATAAGGGGCAGACAGGGGTGTACATCATGAGAGGTCCTGAAAGAGGACAGCTTGGTGCAGTGAAACGCAGGAGGCTAAAAGCATCTCTGGAACAAGTCAGAGTAGCTGGAGGGAAGGGTGACCATAAAATACACTTTGACAAATTAGGGAAGAATGTAGCATGCCTTTCTTAGTAAATTAGTTGAGATATTTATGTACTAGTGAGGAGGGACTGAAGTAGGATTGCTGATAGCTACTGTAATCAAGATAGGAACCAAGTTTTAGAAGAGATGATGATGTGCAGATTGGATGAAGATTTTCAATTTATTTAAGGGAACCAAGCTTCAAAACTTTGGAAAGGATGGGATCCAGGGACCCCTCTGCTCAAACTACACGAGTCAGGAAGAATAACTGAGCTGTGGGGACTAAAAGCAAAAAGAGGATTTGATTTCAAGGAAGTGTGCATTTAGGGATATCTCTTTTCTGTAACTACATATTATCCAGCATTTCTACAGCAATGGCCATAATAACAGAGCTACAACACGCATAGCATATTCAGGTCATTAAAATCCGCCTCTTTGCAGCATCTGATACTCCATCCAAGTTGTTAGTTCAGTAACAGCTGCCAACTTGAGCCATGCTGCTGATTTCCTTTTCTCTTCTGCTTTTTTTGATAAGGCTTTGCCAAAACATAAGTATTGTGATATCACCTAAAAATTGCGGGAATTAGATTTTCTCCTAACCATTTTCTTCTGTGAAGTGCAGAACCTACGAAAGGTCACAGAAGGGGCCAATTCTCATGCGGCCAAAGATTGTACTTTGGCTTTTGGTAGTCACTTCATGCAGAAAAAAAAAACATGCTCTGCAATAACCATCATAAAGAAAAGGAGTCGGTCTTTGGCTACTGTGACCCTTATGCTGTTAGGAGTTTTGTAAATCAATTGTAGAAAATTGGATACAGGTTTGAATGAGGAGTCGTCATAACTTGCAGAGCCATTTTATAATTTCCTGTCTTTGGCTTGACCCATGTGTTAAGCTGTATCATGCCAACTGGTGCCAACTCAAAAAACAGAGAGATATTGGGAAGATGAATATGCGACTGCTCTGACAGATTTGTGGCAGGGTTGGGTGGCTGTGCAGCTTGCTGGAGAGAAAGAGAGCATTTCAGAGACTGTCATATTGTCTATTGAGGGTCAGTCTGAAGCCTGTGGCCATAAGAATGTGCACAACCTTCATTAGCATTGGAGAAATGTTTTCAGCTGACATTAAGGTGTTGATATTTGCCAGTTCCTTGGGTTTTCCTCTTCCTCTTTGTATTCCTATGGCTTTTGTAGAGGTCATCCTGAGCCAATACATTGAGGTGTTGAAGGATTCAGAGGTCTGTGTAGTATAAATCACAACTCTTAATTACAATAAGTGTAAAAAATGCAATGTTAACTATGTAACTGGGGGAGCTATTTTTGGAATCCTGACAGCGTAACTTGGACTTTACAAATATAGATCATATTGATGTTAGAGACTTTACAGGAAGAGCTATGTCAGATGGAAACTACTTCTAATTGGAATGATATAGAAATCCTTTTTTTTTTCCTCCCCCCCAAATTAAACAAGTTATGTATATTTTCTACCCATTAAGTGTGTTCATTAAGATGAACCTTCAGCAAAGATGAAGTTTATTTTCCCAAAACACACAATTGCCTTTGGTTCACAATTCTATCATGCTGAGCAGTAGTGAAATTTCTTGCTTCAAGAGTGAAGAGTGGGTTGTTTTTTTCTTTTCAGGATGTTGATACAGGATATTTTAATTCTATTTGAAGTAGATTTGTAAAAACACTTCTAATGATTTCTTCTGTAAAAATCATAATGAGATCCCTTCTAACGCTTCCTTATCAAATCAGATTAACAAAAGAAAGATTAGCTCCAACAACATCAGGAAAATTGCGTAGCTGCAAGACCATGCCAAGTTCATCTATTAGGGCTCAAGTTTGTCATCTATTAAATTTGGAAAGATATTTGGTAATTTTTAAATGCCCTTATTATTTTCTACTGCAGGGAAATTTATATTTGATCATCTTTTTCAAATTAGATTTTCTAGAATTTATAATCAGCTTCTCCTAATTACTGTTAATGCACAGCCATCCTATACCCACTGTGAAATTTAGTCAGCTCATACATTTATCTCTATGTGCTAAAATCTTGAGTTTACACAACCTTCTCAGTCTGCAATATCGATACCTAATCTTTAGACTCTGATAAGCTTCAGAGATTTGGGGAATTGTAAAATGTAACATGAAAATTAATATTAATTTTGGAATCTCTGTCCAGTCACTCTGTGCCCCTTTTGAATAGCTGAACAATCACACAAAGTTATTGAAACCTAGTAACATTGAAATGTCAAGCTTTCAATAATTACCTCCAGGTTTTGGAGGTAATACCTCCAAATAATAATTTAATATTACCTTCCATTATTACCTAATAATTACCTTCCAGATCTTTTGGTCCCATGCATTTATTTCACGGTCTCAGTAAACTCTGATGTAACTTGGGTCATTTAACTGCCAAAGCCTTCACCACATCATCATGTTGTTCCCATCTTTTATTTCATTTAACAGGCAGTTTTCAAATGTTCGTTGTTGTTATGATCCAGTATAGCTGCTTACCGCAACGGACTCAGAAGCATCCTTTGTGCTTTATCAGCTATGTCTTATTGCAATGTACTGTTCCCCTTGAAGATTATTACTTCTGAGATCTCTTCAGAACTATTAAGAAATCGCTCCTTGTTCATCCACATGCTGTACTCCAAAACAATAAAAACTTAGAAGCAAAGATTATATATCATATTATTCATGGAAATAAAAGTTGAATTTTTCACTTTTCGCAAGATATATTCACTAAAAACAAATTAACAGACAACCTAATATCAAAGAAAATTAGTCACTTTAGGATATTATACAAGATAATATCTTTGCTTTGGGAATTTTTTGGGAATTGATACTTGTTGCATCTTCCATAAAGGATGAGATTGGTTCACTTATTGTTAATACAGATCTTGAAAGATAATGTTAGAATGATCTCAAGAAATTCTTGTTTCGATTCTTTCTTAGCTCTGATAATATATATTATAAATCAGAAACGTGTTTTCTCCAGACTGTGCTACTCCTAGCAATATGAGTGTTTCAGCAACTGTACCCATTGTTTGTGATTTTGTAGTGCATGACAATTTCGTGTTCTTTTTTTTTTTTTTTTAATTTGATTTTTTACTGGATAAGGAATAGCATTATTTTCCACGTCCTGAGTTGCTACTAGCCATTGCCTCATAACTTGTGTCCAGTTTATAATTCATTAACAATCACGGTCTTCGCAGCTTAGTTCACGATTTCTTAACTTTCTGTTGCTTCTGCAAAACCTTTTTATTCAACAGATTCTTTTAATGTTTCCATTCTCACTTTTTTATTTTCAAATGATTAAAAGGGAGCAGCAATTCAAGTACTGTCCTGAGTGGGAACAGACTTGTGTACTAATAACAGCATCTTATCATTACTGTTTCTAGCTACTCCCCCAAACGATTTTTTTTAAATGTTTTTGAATCTCAAAAAGCCTAGACTCTGCAATACTTTCTGGCTCTATAGTATAGCAGGAGGTAGCAAAATTACTCTGCAAATTACCACAAATATATTGCCAGTGTTCAGGATGAAAGAAAGCAAGCCTGTATCTCTTGCCAGGGCAGCCTTACACGATCTGCCTGAAATTCCCCTGCTCCCATGTTTGATGATACGCAAATTCCAGCCTACCTCAAAAATCCATCCTTCCAGCTTTAGCAGTCATGAGTGTTGCTCACTAGGACTTGCCTTTGTCATTAGAAGAATATGAAACCCAGTTGTACCTCAGAAATGGAAATATGAGCTAACAGATATGAGTCCAATGCATCAAAATTTGTCACTGCTAAGAATTGTGATCTGCACCATATTCACCTACTATTATTCCATGGCAATCGAGGCTTCCGTACCTTCAGCATGGTGTCAGCAATGTTGGTTTTGATTATTAAAGTCTTATGCCTTCACCATTATTTTCACTATCCTTGTCTTCTTCTTTGTCACTTCATTTACATTGTCTCCTTTGTTATCTTTTTATCTGACAATTTGATTTCCCCTGGGATGGTTCCTTTTGAGAGTGAAAGGAAACATGAGATCATCAAACTGATGTTTTATTTTCCCTTCATTGCATGTCTTCTATATTTTATCTTTTTTTTTAAATTATTTTTCTGTATTTTTATGACATGTCTGAAATCTTTGTACATTTTTTGCTCAGTTGCATATAAGTGATCATTTGTTTGTACCACTGTATTGTATTCTACTTTTCTAAGAATAAATAAAGTTTTTTGGGGAAAATAAATAATGCAAACACTGGCAAAATAATGCATTTTAATGCCATCTAGAAATTCAGTTTCAAACTAACTTTGAATATAATAAGATGAAAAACTTTATTTAACTGGCATTTTAAAATCAGCAAAGCAGTGTTAGGAATCAGTCATTCCGGAATGCAAAATTTAATGTTATTTGATGACAAAGTACAAACTGGAAGTATCAGAGAACAAAAAAAGAAGATATATAAATTGCCTTGTACAGAAACTGGTAACAGCTGAAAAGGCATCTTAACCAACTCAGTATTGTCTTTTTACATGAAGTGAAGAAACAAGATTTTCTCCTTAGAGGTCCCTAATGGTCAGGCAGATATTCTGTAATATCTGGTCACAAGCAGTGTGCTCATCCAGAATCCAATGCAATCAATAAAGTCTTGCTATTGATCACCATAGATCTAGGTCAAGGCTGCAGTGGATTAAAAGTGACACGTCACCCCCATGATTAAGGACATTGGGCCCAGGCTCCTGATATCCAAAGCAGTATTCAAGCATTCCTTTGGTTTCAGCATATTTCCCTAGGTGCAAGGAAGGGATTTTGGTGTTGAGTTTAATTTGTCTGTCAGTCATATAAGAAAACCCTGCCAACAGGATTCTTAAGGATATGATCTGGAGTTACTCATCATAAACCTTAGGGAAAATAAAAAAGGAAAAGCTGAAGAGAAATAAGCTTAAAAAATGAATGTTACCATGCAGAGAACTTGGAAAGAAACAACCTGTTCAAAGTTCCAGTTTGGTAATGAATTTAAGTACTTGCTTAAGTTGCATTACGTGACCTATCCCAGAGAACTTCTGTGGTTACTCATGTGCTTGGCATGAGCTTATGTGTTTTACTGAATTGGAGCCTTAATGTGTCAGATTCTTTTAGATTCTTCACACAATATTTACAGAGCTAATGTTTTATATTTTATCTCAGCTTACAGTGGTATTTGAAAGTTGGCTTCTTGAGGGGGTTTGAATGTTCAGTAATAATGCAGTCAGTTAAAGTTTAAAATAATAATAATAATAAAAAACATGAAATGTGACTGTTTCCTCAAGATTTTTTTGTTTGTTTGTTTGTAAAGGGACCTGGACCTTGATCCAACTAAGGATTTTAAATGTGCATAAATTAGATTAGATCTCACCCAGCTCAAACTTCCATTCACCTTAGATGTAGGATTAAACTTAAGTTGCTTTGGAACCAGCACGTCTAAAGCATAAACTGGAATTTACATGTGCACTGGAGTTATTTCTTGGAGACACCTATAGTTTTTTGCAGCAAAAAAAATGTTTAGGATAGATAGGTAGTGTATTTTAAACTTGATCAGCCTCTCTTAGAAGCTATTGGCTTCTTCCTGAAGAAGAAAAATATTAGTACCAGTAACTTACCATACAGTAATAACAGGCAATTTATAAATCTATTTATCCATTAAAATTAATCATTTTATAATACCTGAAATAACCTATTCTCAATATTAGAAAAATATTAAAGAAACCCAAGTACTACTATTGTGGAAAATAGATCTTTTTGCTCAACATAGCAAGTACTATTTTTTCAGAAGTATTCATTATCCAAGAGTTCTCTTTTGGAACACTGTTGGCCAGATTTTCAATATGCCAAGCTATCTAATGATTTGTCCATTTCTTTTCTGATATTGAAATAGGAGCTTGTGCAGTTTGCAAAATACGTCCCTGAATGGGAATGCAGAAACCTTTTAAAAAATCAGCTTTTAAGTAAAATATTTGCAACTAATAGTCAGGAATTATAGTTTTCTAAGGCTTTCACATAGCTGAAGTGGAGAGGAGAGGCTTTGCAAGGCAACTTTCGCTGGGCATCAGATGGGTTGCAGAAACAACTCTTTGTGTCTCCTGTGCCAGCTCTCTCTTGTACTGTGGCACGATAGGAAAAGTGGGAATTTTTGAGATTTGGATTTGACTAGGCTGGAATGGTGAAGAAGGATGGTGAGCAATCTGTTAGGCCTGATGCTCCAGTAGGGTAAATCAGGCTGGTAAAGGGTAGCACTGCTTTGTTTTGGGATCTGTAGAGTGAAAAATTACATCCTTTATGAACTAGGTAATTTAGCATTTAAAAGCTGTGTAAAAGAATGTAAAGAATCATATTATTTTTTAGTGAGTTTTGGAAGAGAACTTTGGTGAATTTAATCTTCGTAAAAGAATAATCTGTCACCTCACAGGGTTATTTTTGATGTCATAGTTGAATTCTGAAACCACCGCCACCTTCAGGGACCATCCTGTTTGGTTGCAGTGGCTAGAATTTGCTATTTCAAACCAGAAGTATAACAAGTAATAAGTCTATGTTTGCTAAAAAGAGTGAAATATTAAATATGCTGTTAGCCTCACTGTTTTGATCCTTCTTTTTCTCCCCACATCTTCCTTTCCCTTTCTATCTGGAGATGGCCAATGATGTGAGGCTGGGCCTCAGAAGTATGGTGAGAATTTATAATAAACATACAGATAATTGGTTTGTTGTTGAAAATGCCTGCACAGATGAATCCTTGCTAGTTTTCTCCTCATCATTACCTCTCCCTGGAAGTCCCCTTGAACCTGATCTTTCTGTTGATGTAAATGCCTGTAACTATAATATATGCAGTGTGTACACAGTAAAGGTTTCCCCATGTGCAAGTTCTCCTCTCTCCTAAAAAGAAAGTTCCTTTGCAGAGACATTGGCATGCCTGTCAAACAGCATTCATTCACTACTGCATTTTGCTGCTTGCGTTGAAAAATGTTTCTATGCATTCTCATATCCATTTATTTTTAACCTCATGAAAACTGTGGAAACATCTGTATAATGTGAACCAGTCATTCATTTTCTTTGTAGTTACCAGTTTCTAATGCTTGTGAACCAAGGTTGGTAAGGATTTTAAAGCTTGAATACTTCAGCATGATGTTAAATGTCCCCTTCTGTATTAACAAATGAGGATGCAATTACAGCTTCTTACCTTCTGGGTTTGAGTCTGCTGTTGGTTGTGAGGACTAGTAAATATTTCTGTGTGATTGCACTTAGCTCGTGGATTACAGTGAATGTGGGAGTAGATCATTGCAAGAGACTGTGGGTCTGCCTGCGATTACCTAATTTGCAATAGATGTCCCATTGGTACTGTTTCCTGCATATTTATTCACACAATGCTGTATCATGAGGTTGCAGTTGAAGAGAAAAAAAAAAACAGATCAGATGTTCAGCTAGTTTAAATTGGTGTGCCTCAAGTGCTTCAATGGCCTGGTGGGGAGCTTACTCTCCTCCTGGCCACAGCTCACAGGCACAGACTATGGGACAGCCATAACCATCTTCAGAATTAGTTCCCTGGCTAGATGTGGCTGCAGGTTAAATAAAGCCACCCTGAGCAAGGGGGACAAGGTGAGTGTGGGAAGACCTTCATGAAACTCCTTGCTGCAGCAGCAGTTCTGTAGCAAGTCACTGCCACTTCATTGGTCTTTGGGTTTTTGTTAATAATTTCTTACTTTTACCAATTATAGGTATTTTCTGGCTGTGGGAAGGTGGGAATGAAATTTGGCAATGTATCTGAAAGATTTTTCTATCACATTGACATCATCTTAGCAGTATTCCTTTATTTCTTACCTTTTTTTTTCAGGTTTACTCTCACTTAGAAAGGGAAAAAATGTTGCTGTCTCTTCATAATAGAATTTCTGCTCTCTGGTGAAGGAGAGCACCTCCTAGTGAATGAGGTGGCCTTTTCTCCATAGTTTTTAATGAAGTTTTATTTCTTTGAAGATGATTACACATTTATTGAAATTAATATATTGCAAGCTCTCACATTTCTTATATCCTTTCATTTGGATAACAGTCTACTGGACCTCAACCAATGTCACTCTCTATGCATTCTTCTAACAGCTGTTTATGGATGATAGATATCTTAATTGCTTTTTTAAAATACATGGTATTGTTTCCACCAGAAGCTTGATTGCAGAATTGGGCCTATTTATAGAAGTAGGTTTTCAGATAGACTCTTGAGGTGCACCTGTACTTATTTCTAGTAAGATACTGTTATGGTCAAACCAGTATCTAGCAGAGTACACTCAGAAACCACTTGGCTAATTTTATGTAACATTAAGTGCTGTTTGACTAGGTCAGTTGCCTGTGTTAAATTAATGACAGCAAACATATATCATCGCTGCATCTATTTACACATCTGTCTGCATTTCACTGCATTGTTGACTGCAGAATCTCTAAAATTAATGTGTAGCAAAGAGATATGTATTAAAAAGGGGCTATTTTTATTAATATAACACCATACTGTGTTGTCATTGTTTTGCAGCACATCTGTTACTTATATCTTCATAGCTTTTTCTTCTTGATCAAGCCAGTTATGTCTGCTTTGCCACTCTGTCAGAACCTCCTGGAATAAATTAAAATTACAGTTCTCCATATGCAGTATCTGGAGCTGAAAGCAATGATAATGGCCCTGCATGAATACAGCATTTCAAAATAAGTCTTTTCTTAAACAAATGTGGAGCTCCTGCTTCTTCATTTCTTCTTAACAAGCTAAATGTTTGAGTCGATGATGTCTGAACCACACCAGACAGAGGCTGGGAGCTGGGTGGAGCTGTCAGTTTCCACGCTGAACTAAGAGAATAGCTTGTGGGCACCCAAGCAGGGAAACCTCCCTGTTTTGCTTTTATTTCTCTGCTTTGTTTTTCAGTTATGCAGTTTGCCTGTCTGTGCGTGGAAGTGTCCCAGAAACTTCCTGCGTAGCTGGGTACATGCGTGCCTTCCATCGTTCTGTCTCTCATGACCACTGATGCTTGTATCTTTAATGTATGCGTATGGGTTAAGAGGTGTTGCAACATGGATGGGAGAGGGACTGGCCTGTGACCCGGCCAAGGTCAGAAGAGGGAATGTCTGTCTGAGGCTGGGGCTTGACTCAACTTTTGAAGCCCGGTCTTACTCACAAAATTGCCTATTTTTCTTAAATAGTTCTTTCACTGAATGAAAATGCAATATTAACATTTATCTCTTGTTTTGGTTTCATTCACTCACTGAAAGATTATCCTTCATATTGTCACCCAAGACAGAAACAAACAAACAAACCAGAAATGCTCCATGATTGATGATTAAGACTATATTACTCTAAAAGATCTCAAGCATTATTTTCAGGATATCTCCTGAGGCTTATTAAGAACTGCATTAACAGGCTTTTAATACTTGGCACAGCTATCTGCATCTGATCGGGAGGTATCAGCACATTCATGAGAGTCCCTCAGTGTATGTGCCTGTCTGCCCATATTGGCTATGTTTCTGAATTTTTTGTGCTTGATATTTAGGGTCAGGATCATCAGTCTTTTACTTCTCCTCTAGTCTACTGTGGTTTCATTTGCATGTGTGGGGTGCAGATGTGGTTTATCACAGTTTTGGCATAGTTCTAGCATCAAATTTCTCCAGATATCCAATCTTCCATTCTGGCCGTTTGGCCTTACTGAAACTGCTTCATCAACTTGTAACATTTTTATCTGTTCCAAGTGGCTTCTCTTGAACTTTTGGATAGGACGGTAGAAGTCATGAGTAAGAACAAAACTCTTCCCTTTGGAAGATCCCAGCCATCACAAGCCTGGCAGCTAAACAGTAGCACCTTTGAATTAATTGTGGTTGGAGTGACATAGGCAATTTCTTGAAAATGGCAGCCAGCAACTCTTCTCCACCACTCAGTGAGACATCCCTCAAATTTGACAATGTTAACTGACTCCAAATGTCCCAAGTAGTTTCATGTTCTTTCAGTCTGACTGCCCACATGCTTTTCTTAGAGCCCACTGTCAAAAGTCACAGAAAATAAGCTAGAAAAGAAAGTGTTTACATTTTAAGTAATCCTATCAGCATTTATATCTTGCCGTAATTTCTCTTCACACAATAAAGCCAAACTTAGTTAGGTCTGACAGGGAGTCATAGTTTCTTGCAGTCACAGTTGTGTGGAGATAGTCGTTTTCAGATAATATGGGTAAGCATCCTTCAAATCCATGCAGACGCTTGCCACGGTGTGCTCCTGCTGTCAGTCATAGACCATTGAACCTGTCGCTCAGGATCAAGTGGTTAGGATGTATCAGAAACATGCCCTTCATTTGCCCTTACAGAACTCAAACTCATTGGGGAAGAATGACATTTAAGTTGGTATTTATGAATAAGATAATTTCCTGACCAGAAGCAATGTTTGGTTTGCTGTTTTCCTTAAGCTGGAGAAGGATAAGCCTGTATTTATAATTCGTTTTCCTTACATGTGATATTTTTTTCTTCCTTTCACTGATTAACTTCTTCAACTGATCTATTTGGAGCATAACATTAATATTGAAAATAGAATTATGAAGGCAGCAAAGGAAAAAATATTTGATCTCCTTTTGGCAACAGAACCATAGACATTTATCCAATATAGCTATATATGAAAAGTGAAGTTGAATTGGCGTGAAACATTAGAGAGGTGACATATTTGTAATATTAACTAAGTTTTGCATATTAAGTACAAAAAAAAAAAAAAAAAGAGAAGAAACCTTCAGTAAAGTGTCTGGCCCAGACACTGAAATATTAGGTTTGGAGCTCATTCATTCATCTCTAAAAGAGAACAAACTGGAGCTGGAGCCAGAAACATTTGTGAAGAGAAGCAGCAAGGCTTCCCACGAGGAGCTGCCTTTGGGCCAGGGAAGGCTCTGTGCTGGAAACCGGCACACAAACCTCTTCTGTGGCTCCAGTTTTTCCCATCCAGCTGCCAGATCTGGTACCTCTGCCATTCCCTAGCTCCAAGCCTCGATTTGCTAGTTTATATTAATTTAATAATTTCAATTCATTAATTTTGCCATAGAGATGCAAAAATTGAGACAGTTACAGCATCAGAAAGTTTGGAAATCTTTTGCAACGCTACATTACCATTTCACAATTAAGATGACAAAGCTTCAGGAAATGAAAAAAAAAAAGCCAGCTTACTAAGGGTTTAAGATTATAACAAATGGCTCATATTTAATAAGAATTTTAGAACTAAAAATAAAGGAGAACACTGAGCTGACAAGGGAGCAGAATGTCATAACTTTTAAGATTTGTTTGTCTGACTTTATTACCTCTTAACCCTTTTCATTTATCTTGTTACTTTTCTGTAGCATATGTTTTGTTATAGAATTTTTCCAAGAGACCAATAAAGGATAAAGAAAGATGAAGTTTACAGAATTTACAAATTCTGCAAGCTTTACTTGTCAAATAAAGCTATCACAACACCTTCCATTCTGGAAATCATAGGACTCTGTGCAAGGAGAAACTAATCTTTTCAGGTGTTTCTAATCTTTATCCCTTTTTTTTAAAAAAAGCATTTGAAAAATCATTCACTCAACATTAAGATAGTTTCATACCAAGCTTGACATTTTGTTATTTAGCTTCTCTTCATCTAATAAGACAAAGAAAAATGGAAGAACCTTTAAAATGTGTTTTTATTATTCCTCAGAGACAGAGTTGTTTTCCTTAACCTTTACAAACATTTTATTTTAGCAACAGAAAGAAGGAATAATGTGAACTTCTGGGCTCTTGGAAGCCTTTAAATTTTTTTTTCTCTGATCTTAATAAGGCCAGAAAGTTGTCTTTAGCGATGAGTATAGTTAGAAGTAGGTAAATTAAATCTCTACTCCTACCTACCTCCTAAAAAAAAATCCCCAGCATTTACTTCTTTACTTAATTTATAAAGTGTTCTGTAGTAGATCAAAAGTGAGATGTATGCAGGAATTATGGCTTTATTTTTCTTGGTAATGAAAAGTTCTGCACAGTTATACATACGATTGTATTGTAAAACATTAAGCAACTGCAAATCCACCATTTCTGAGCAATGCTGTTCCTGGGCTGGACTGTGCGTAGAGAGGACGGGAGGGTAATCCTGTTAGGCTAGTGGAAGGACACTTCCCAAGTGGCGTGGTCATTAATAACCCCTCTGGTCTGAAACAGGAGATGTCTATTAAGAGCATCTCATCTGTGTTTACATCTCAAAAGAGCTAAGCTAAATGCATAACAAGGATGAATTCTTTGAATTTTATGACATATTGTGTACAGATGCTCCAAATGAGGAGTACACTTATTCACTAATGTGTTTTTCCTTGGCAAACAGTTAATAACTGCATGTTGCAAATATTGGAACTGTGCCATTCCCTCTGGCCTGGCCAGTTATCCCAGTTGCATTACTTTTGTTCCCATAGCAAAACAGGGTGGAATGCACTGAGGCTGTCCTTGCCTTTGAAAAATACAAATAAAATGTTGGTGTATATTTTCACTTGAAATGATCTGAAGAAAGCATTAGTATTTGGTAAAAGCTCATAAAAATGCAAATGAGTCATGAACATTTCTCCAAAGTCTTATTTAGGAGAATGTGTTCCTCTAGTATTTGCTCAGTTCCAACCTGAGTTCTCTATGTTTTCTTTTCTTGTAGTAGGGTATTGGCAAGAAAATGGGTCCCAGATAACTAGAGTGCCAACCTAGGAGTCTAAATCAAAGTGAGCAGCATTTTTGAGAAAAGAAAGTATAGTACAGGGGACCTAAAGAAGTATCATATGATGGGCTTCAGGGAGTTTGCTTCCTTAGACACAGACATCATCAGACACTGCGGTAGCCAAACTTTGCAGATAAGCAGAACTTTCACAAGCTTTTGTTGGCAGACAGATAAGGAAAACACAAAAGTACCTGGCCAGATGCTGCACAAAATGAACCTGCCCATGGAGGTTGAGCCCTTACTCCCAGCTGGGGTTAATGTAAGAACACTTCCTACACTTGTCCCCAGTCCATAGTTTTACTTCAAGAAATAGAGATGCACAAAATCTATAATTAAATCCATGTAATACTCTGACCGTTATATCACAAATCCTTAATTTACCTAGCTGTGGAGTTTATGAAGGAGTTTCTGCATTATTGTCAGCTTAGTGTATTGTCTAACTTACAGAATAAGGAGCCTGACATGTCAGATTGGTAAAAAGGACTTAATGTAGCTGCAGCAGTGATCAAGTATTGTCTGGGCCCTTTCTGCCACAGAAGTTTATTTTTTATTTATTTGCTATTGATTTTCTCTAACTCAAAAATATTTGATTAGAGGATTTTGCTGAAAAAAACAGCATTAAAAAAAATAGTCTGTTTCTCTGGTGAGGAAGATAATATCCCTGGCGTTCTGGGGAGCCACACTGGGGGTTTGGTGGATTTTTTATGTAAATGAAATAGGAATCCTTGTTCCACTGATTAAGAAAGGAAGTCCAAACGGCTGCTCAGCCCTGTAATTGTTGAACAATTGTACTCCACTTGAAATCAATGGGGATTTAGCTGAAGCTAAGGACAGAGGTTTGGGTTCATCATCATGTAGCACCAATTCATTTCCAAATCCATGCAGAGATCAACAAATCCAGTGGTTCCTGAATAACAAAGAAGTGGTTTTAAACCACAAGGCTAGAATCAAATCTGTATTTGATATTGGCTGGAATGAAGGGTTTTGGAGTTGATTTGATTGTCAATTTAAGGGTGAAGGCAAAGTTGCATAGCAGTGGATAACAGTGGAATAACATTGTCATTCGCTGTGCCCCACCTGAAACATAGTGGTAAAGGATCATGAGGAGTGGCTGGCACTGGCACAGCAGAATTCTCTGTTTGCAGAGCCTGGCTTTTGGCATGAGCGGCAGCATCTTTAAGGCTACCGGCGTTGGGTTTAACCAGGTAGGAATGTATTGGCCTGTGGGCAATCAGGGATTACTGGAACACAGAAGTTTCAGGTAGTCCCATTTCCTAGCCTGGGGTTTTGCTGGCTGCCAGTGCAGTTTCTGTCAGACCAGGGGATGCCTCCAGCTCCAGGACTGTTGGGCTTTTATAGATGCTTTGCTGCTTGTCTGCTGTATGTTGCATCAAATAACTACAAGTGCAGATCACAGCTGTGCTTTATGAAATATAGCAAAATGATATAATACCTTTTTATTTGCAATGCACTTCTAGCTATTAAAATTCAGTCACATAGCATCCCAGGTGGGTGACTTTACCCTGCCAGTTGTGTTGCTTTCCATTTTGGGCATCCTGCGTACCACACTGAAGTGATAAACAGCAGCTGTAGGTCTGTGCTGCTTCAAGTTCTAAAGACCGATCTTTGGCCATGTTTCCTCCTAGAAGCTAAAATGTTTGGCAATTGGTGCCAAAATTCCCTTGAGGAGACCTCTCTGGGAGCCTTAGCTGACTCGTTCTCGGAGGATAGTGATGCATTTTCTAAAGACCAGTGTTGCTTTCCCAAGCACTGACCAGAGACACAAACTTTTACCAGATGAGGTGTCAAAATGACAGACAGCTTGTAGTTAGTAACACAGCTGTTCAAAACACGAAGAGCGCTCCCCTCCTCAGGGCTCCCAGAGCAGGTCTCCATCTCAGTGCCATTCCAGGAAGTCCATGGTCCTTGCCAGGTAGGTGACACAGGGCTCCCTGCTGGGAAGGGAAGACGTCTTCACCACCATGACCCCTGGCCAGTAGATTTTGGCACACAAAGCAAATACCCTGGAGCCAGCTAGGCTGGGCACAGTGTTACACTGACATAGTCCTTAGCAAGTGCACTGCAGCTAGGTGAGAGTGGTGAGCTGTCCTGGGGTTACAAGGCAGCAAGCTGCTCTCTGGCTCACTTGTTCGCCTGCCATATGCTTTTATTCTGGGCTTGTGCAAAGAGAGCCAAGGGCTTCTGGGATGCTCTGGTTCCTGCTGCCAGCTCCTGTTGGCTGAAGCAGAGATATCATTTTACCTCCAAGGAGGACAGGATTGAGAACATCAGTGAGTTTTGCAGGTTGAGATTGAGCTGGTGTTTTCTTCAGCGTGTGTTTCTCAGCTGGAGATGTTGGACAGACTTTGAGGTTTTGCATAGGTACAGATGAAATCAAAGCAATCTAATGAGTATCCACCAACTCATATCACACGGAGGGTGGATAGGGGGTCGGACGTGAAAGGTAATTGTGTTTGGACTGATTGTTCTGGTCTCTTCCTCACTAGGACAAAGAAGTGAACCTGGAGCAGGTCCATAGACGCATGAACAGTTTAATCGATGAAGACATAGCCCACAAGCAGATCTCTCCAGCGTCCATCGAAATCTCAGCCCTGGAGATCGGTGGCATGCAGCCAGCTCAGACCCTGGAGCCGGTACGCGAATACCAGAACACACAACTTTCTGTCACCACCTTTTTACCAGAACAGACAACTCATGGTGCCAGCAGGACACTCACAGCTGCCTCTGGCAGCAACCTGCCGCTGCCCCTGAGCAGCTCAGCCACCATGCCCTCCATACAGTGTAAACACAGGTCGCCAAATGGAGGACTATTTCGTCAGAGTCCCGTGAAAACCCCAATCCCAATGTCATTTCAGTCTGTGCCAGGGGGAGTCATTCCAGAAGCAATGGAGCCCTCTCATGGAACATCCATTTGATGAAAACAAACAGTAACACAACCAGCAGAGCTTTTTAATACAAAATTTAAAACAAACAAACAAAAAAACAACAAAAGAAACTCTTACATTTTTCTTGTATATATGTGTAAATAATGAAAGAATGAAGTGGGGTAAAAGTGTATTTTGAATATTCCCAATTTTCGAAGTCAGTAAAAAACAAAAGAAAAAAAAAAACAAAAATGTATGAATGACTTTGTAAATTTTGTTCTATATGAATAAAAAGGCAAACTACTTGTGATCGTTCTCAAGTGCCAAAGAAGACCAGTTACTGGGACTGAGGGCCATACGTTATTTTTTTCTGTGGATTTCAACATTTAATCCCTTCCTGTTTTTTTTTTGTTTTCAGAGCAAAAAAATTATCCATTTCTTACCAGAAAAGTTCACCATGCTCAGACCTCTCCTTTCCCCAGAATCCTATCGATGGCAATTCATTTGGAGAGTTTAACAGCTGGTATTAGCATAGCAGTAACAAATGTTTTAAACCTGAATTATGACTAAAACCCAACAAAAGATGAAAATTAACTTTATCCTTCTAACAAGGATTTAGACTTCCACACAGTTTCTAAGTTTAAGCACAGGATTACTGAATTGTGTTTTTACATGTGTAGTGTGCTGTGTGGCTCTTTTTATTTTATCTTGTTTTATTTTATATATATATATAATATATATATGTGTCATATAGCATATGTATATTATATATATAAATGCTTTGATGAATAACAGGTTTCAGGTTATGGGTAAAGCTGTTAAGAAAAAACTGATCAGCTTTTTTTGTGTGTGTCTTGTGTACACAAATGGAAAAGGGGAGCAACCAGTGGCTGAAAGGGCTGAGAGAAGGGGGAGCTTGAACAGGCAGAAGATAATGGCACTGCAGCGACTGTGCCCTCTGGTGCCGTTCGTTTCTTTAAGAGTTCGAGGAATTTGCTGCATAATGGATGCAATGCTCAGTGTTGAAGTCATATCCCTGAATGACAAGGCTACAAGCACAGCTGCTTTTTTGTTGTTGTTGATTTTATAAAGAGAAACATTTGAATGGCCATGTCTATAATCTTTGTAGAAATGGCTCTAAAATGCTTTTTTTTTTTTTTTTTGGCTGTGAAACGCAAAGGACAAAGATAAAGCAACATGTATAGCTGATTTAATGTCTCATTCTGGAAATATTATCAGTGCAATTTCATATGACAAAAAAANCAAAACCAAAACACATTGTTTCCTTCCCAAATAGTAGTTCTAATGTGCAAGATAACTGATCCCCCCCTCGCCCACTGTTGCTAATGGACCATCAGTTGCTTTTCAGAATTGGGATAATTTAGTATCTTCTCAAATGTATCCCTATAGCTACATTGCAATTTCCCTTTGTAGCTGGATTTCTTCACTTTATTAGAACACTGCTGTTTGGAAAAGTCTGTAGATCTTGGTGCAGCAAAATCACTGCCTATGTTAGGGTGAAAGATTGTGGATGAACAGAGGTAAAAATGCATTCACATCCCCAGAAAACCAGCAGGCAATCTAGATCAGGTTTCTGGATAAGTAAACATTCCATTGATTGCTCTTAATTTGATTTGCATAATTACTCAACAGGTATATTTATGAGATGATAAAAGTTCCCAAATTCTTACATTTATAGTTCAAGCAGTAGGGAAGAAAAATCAAACTGGGATATAAAAACAGCTTAATGGAAGAACGTACTCAGCATACTATTTAAATGAGGACTATTGATGGTGAGCTTCCAGAAGGAGGACTCTTGCAGGGATTAATTTGTCAAGTTGGTTCCTCATGAAGACGGCATGATTTTGCAGCCTGGCACAAATTGCACTATTTGCTTCAAACTAATTAAAAATGAGTAATGCTCTAGTCAGCTGACTAGCTTTATCCTATTTAGACACTTGGCCCACACAAGCTTGGGATTTTTTTGCTTCCTCTTTTGTCATACTTTTTCTTACTGTTATCCTAATAACCCTCTGGCCACAGGAAAAAATAGACATTTCTCCCCCACTTCTTCCTACCTTCCATGCGCATACACCAATTAGTTACGGCAGAATGAGCTGCACAAGAAGGCCACGCGCTCCTACGTATCTGCAAAGACGCAAAGGAGAAAGCGTGAAACTATTTGCATTGGGAAAAATCCCTCTTCTTTATTCCCAATTTAAGATTTCAGAAGAGGCACAAGGAGATGTGTAGCTGCAAGCTGGGCCTCAGCTGGAGCAGGCGCTCCCTCCCCAGCAGTACCAGCGCAAGGAGGCTGTCGCCCCTCATCCCAAGCATCCTCCACAGCATGGAGGGGTGAGCAGCTTGCCGAAAGTGATCACCCAGCCGTGTCCTCCCTTCCAGACAGCAAGGAGCCGCAGTGAGCTGCTGGAGTGGTAGCAAACAAGCTCGCTGGGGCTGCCCGAACCGCTCCCACGCACTTTCCCCGCAAAGCTCAGAGCAAGGGGCTGAAACCCTGCTCTGCTGAGGCATCATTGCTTTCACAAAATATATTGGGTCTTTTTCGCGTTACAGTCTAAACCACCATGCTGAATAATTTAAACTCAGCTGCTTTTTTAGAATAAATTGTGAATACAGTATATTTGGGGGATTTACTTTAACATTCTCTATATTCAGTGTTCTTCTCCCAGCTCAGTTGTACCATGTGCTGTGAAGTTTAGAATTGTGGTTTAACTTTTAAAGTGATGCTGGATCTCACTGATTTTCATGCATAGACTATGAATCGCCTGTTGAAATGCTCTGCAGGAATACATCTAAGATGATCAGAATCTTGCAGCATCAAACCACGCAGTCCTCACTCAGAGAAGTATTTAAGCATGTGTGTAAACCCTGTAGAAAGCGGCTGCTTTATGGAAGGGTTGAAGTGCTTTGCTGATTACTGATGGAGTTAAATTCAGGTCTCATACTAACTATATGGCTAGTTTTAAGCAGGTGAGTGAGCTCACCTGTCACCCTGGGACTATTCAGCTGCTTAAAGTTAACCATTTGAAGTGCTTTGCTGCACCAGGGTCTATACTGTAAAAGTAGCAATCCATGATGGCTCTGTCACTGCCTAGTAATTATTTGTTTATATAAAAGTTAGCAAGTCATAGCTTGGGCCTGTCAACCATGGCAGAAAGCTGTTAAATTTTTCATGTGGTGGTGGTTTGGTTTTAGATTATTTAAGCAAATCACCAAGTTCTCCTTGAACATAAACAATGTTTCTTTCCCATAACTTTCAGTTTTCAAAGTAAATGCAGAATGTATGATTTCCATATTCTGTCTCCTGTTTTATATTTATATCTTTATTTTGACAGATCAAAGCATTCACTTTCTATATAATATGTATTCACCACACACTCTTGCATATATATATACATGCGCAGTTATTCACAGATGAAGTGAGAAATATAATTTCCATGTGATGTAAATGAGCATAAGCTCAAAGCCGTCACAGAGCTGTGCTTGTCTACACCACCTGCAGATCTGACCCTCCACTTTTAATAGCTGGCAAGCAGAAAATTTGCAGAAATTCCTGAAAACTTTGAAGACCAAGTTGTGCCCTTGATTTTCAAACAGAACTTCCCTCTGAGTGTGCATGATTGAAAACAGGAATAACATATGATCCCAAATATTCCAGACCCACTAGGATGTTTACATTGCAAAGGTGGCTGTACGTGAAATGGAAATTGAGTGCCTATACCTTCCTTTTATCGCTCTCTTTTGCTGATGAACTTCTGCGAAAGTGACATCTGTGGCATAGCACTTGTAGTGCATCTTGTTCTATTTATCCATTAGTTTAGAAATGACTTTATTTTCATACAAAAATGTGACTCAGTTTCTTCTATTTGCTTGCAATCTGCTTGCAATCTGAAGGATGCATTGCTTTATTTCTTAGTAGTATGTCATGTTTTTTGTATTGCAATGGAAAAAATAGTAATTGTACTTTTTAATTGCAGAGTTGAAGCTTAATAGAACATTTTAATGCTGAGTTACAACTACATGTGTGCGATACTTGTCTTGCAAAGTGAAACTCCCAACACCTGCCGTGCTTTGGTAACCTGCCACTGCTATGCTGTAGATGAAGGCTCAGCAAAACAACACACTTTCACTTAGTCTGCTGATGGAGCAAAACACTTAAGCCTGGGTTCTTATGTGTGTAAGTCAGCAACCCTCCAGTGAAAGGACCAACCAGGCTGGGTCTCAGTGGGTGAGGATTTGGCTCTTAATATTGGGCTTGCAAGCACTACTTCCCATACACTTGTATTCAGTGCTAGGTCTGGAAAGGAAAATGTTTTGAGTCTCAAAAATGAGACTGAAAGAGGAACTTACATTAGTATTATTACCTCGAGCAGTTAACATGGATTTGAATTTGAACCGTTAGCCAAAATAGCTTAGAGAACAAATTTGTTCTTAAAACCTGATCAAGTGTAAGTATACAACTCCTCTCAGGAAGGTTAAGAGCTGTTGGCTGAGTGGCAGAGCCAGAACCTTCCGTTCAATGGAAGCCAAGTTACCAGGACGGTGCAACAACCACAGTGCTCGGGCCTTTTTATTTTGTTTTATTTTGCTTTCCTGACTGGAACTTATGTTGTGAACAGCTAAATAATTACATAGATCTAAATGCAACACATTTGGGGGACCCTGCTGGAAATTTCCCAAAGAATCCACGTCCTTTTGCAACCCTGGGAAATGCAAGGAGAAAGGTAGAAGAAAACTGTGAAGAGAAGCAAAATATAAGGTAAAAATGACCATGTGGTGAAGGGGGAGGGAGGAAAGGGTGGTTACAACTCATCTATCTTAAATGTCTACCAGAGCTATATTACTGTATCAGAAGCATAGATTCCATCATACAAGCAGTTGCCTCAGTTAATTATTATTTTCTTAACTTTTAGGAAACAAATAAAAACAGCATTTGTTCTACCAGAAACAGTTGTTATATTATTTAAGAGCTGGAATTACTTGTTTGGTGGTGCCAGGCTTTTTGGCTTGCCTCCCACTCAGCTGGGGAGGATCAGCTTTGATGAGCGGTGTGTACCTCAGCCAGGTGCGGGCTGTTTGCTGGCTCCGTCTGCAGCTGGCAAAAATCAGCCACACCAAACTGCCTGTGGGTCCCCAGCTCTGCTGATTTGGGGTGAGAGAGGGGTTGTGTGTCACCTCTGTGTGCTGTCTGTGGCTCTGGGCTTCTGGATCGGGGTGCTGTTCTGCTGATATTTGTGTTGGAGGGGAGCAGTGTGGAGACGCGGCCTGTCCGAGCTCGTGAGGTAACTAATGGCGGATGCAAGTAATGTGTAGGGCTTCGGTCTCTTACTGGTTTTCCTTCTGCTTTCTCTTTTCCAAGTTGAATGTCAAGATTCTTAGATGGATTTTTAATTCTATGATTTTTTAATTGTACAGTTATGAGGTACTATTTAAATGCCTCCCCCCCTCTGCTGTTTAAATGGTTATCAGATAGCTTGCTTGGAGCTCAGTTAGTGCTGGTAATAACTGCATTGGATGTTGCAAAGGGGTGCTACCATAAGAAAGGTGTTCTGTCTTTTTTTGTTTCTTTTGTAAGTCTTATTGGAAGACCTCTAGTATTTCAGGAGCTGTTCAGTTTTGTGGTGCACCCCCCCCCCCAAATTATAAAGCTCTGTAGTTTTAAGGTATCGAGTTTTCTAACTGTTTTGGTGTCTAGGAAACAGTGGGGTGGGGGTGGGGGAGTAAGTCCTCACAATCATATATAGGCACAGATATGGAAAATATCAGGGCAGGGAAGAAACTCAAAAATGGGGAAAAAAAATCGCTTGTTCTGCCAAAGGTTTGACTGCTTGGATGCTTGGCTGGGACAGAAGATAGCCACTTATAGGGTGTTATTATTCAGAAACTATGCTGTAGAAATCATCTGAATAGTTTCTAGATGGGAAACCACGAATCATAGCATAACATGCCCCCTAGTTGTTTTCAAGATGAAGAATATGCCTTTTCTTTTTGTGCTGTTGATGGGTGTTGTAGATGAAGCTGTGCGTGAAGAGATATGGAACCAGAGATTCAAAAACAGTTTTAGCTGATTATCAGTCTACTTTTGAGCTCTAAAATGCCACTCCTTCAAAAAAGGAAATAACTTAGTTTCTGTATTTCAATTTTAGCCTTTTTTTTTAAAAGAAAAAAGAGCTACACATTCAAAATAACTTGGAGAGTTTCTATATTTCAATTTTATCCACTTTTTTTTTTAAAATTGTTTTCTGATGGAATTATTTTCAAAGTAGTTAGTTATAGCACAAAGGAGCCCAGAATTTTGGGTGAGGATTGGAGCTAGAAGAGCAAAAGAGCATACAACTATGCAACTGGATCTGTGAGGAAGAGAGATCCCAGACTTAGGTATGTTTTCGATATATCAGCAGGAAAAAAACTTGACTTTTGTTTAATGTACTTTTAATGATTTATATTGGACCAACCCCATAAAAAATTAACCACTTATCGGAAGTAAAATATCCCAGGCCACTGAAGTGCTGAAATGTGTAGTTGCAAATAAATCTAAGCAGATACTGGAAATGTTTCCCTAACTAATACAAGAAGTGTTATTTTCATCTGCTGAAGTGGGTGTAGTTACGGGTTGAGGACAAAGGATGTAACTGGAGCACCTGGAGCTGCAGTCCTGTGCCCCAGCTCATCCTGCCTGGTGCTTGTCACCTGGTGTTGTGTCCCATGGCCATCAGTGACCACACTGGGAAACTCGGGACAAGATTCTGTTTGGGAATTTCTTCTTCATCTGGAGATGGGCTGCGAGCTGCTGAGTCCATGCTGCGCAATTCCCTGTCCTGTGGCGAGGTGGGATTGCTCCTCTCTTCTGGGCGGTGACCAGCTGCGCGTCACTTACCTGACGCTTTGATGGGGGGAACGCACTTTTACAGGGTGAGAGCAGTTTCCTGTTGCACATCTGCATTCCTGGCAGTGTCTTGTCGCTCATGTCAAAATGTCAAGCAGAGAAACATATGCTTTCAAGGGGAGCAAACCATTTGGATCAATAAGGGCTGTCTGTCTGCATGCTTGTAGTACCTGCCACGGAGGAATATGAAGCACTCTCAATTCAGTGGCTTGGTAAACATGGTAAACCTTATTTTTACTCCAGACTGCAGCTTGTTTTGCATTCAGTGACAGGGAAAAATCTGCTCTGGGAACTGCAGAGGTCTGTTGTGAGGCAAGCCCTGCTTTTATGGAAAGTTGAAGTCTACCTCTTGTGTGCAGCAAGTACTGTGTGTTGGGGACGAGGGGCACTTTTGATGGCTGAGATATCACTGCCAGAAAATGGTGGTGGAGTGCTAAGACAGGAGAGAGAGATCTCACACTGGGAGAGACAGTACCCTGGAGCGCTGCAGGTATGTAACCACGAGGCTGTAAAAAGATGCGTCCTCCAGCACTAACCTGGATGTTAAATGGCTCAGCGAGTCCCAGGCCTTTGGTTATAAGCCTGCTTAGTTCCACAGTATTAAGTGCCATGAAAAGTGTATTAAACCTTGTATCAAGGACTCGAACAGCAGACGGTGAAAGCATGTGAAATGTAAAGTGTTAAATTAAGCTGTCAATTGAATTATTCTTTATCTCTTAATCCCTCTACTTGTGTGGCTCTTCAGAGGAAACCCTTCCTCCTGTTGGGGGAGGGCTGCAGAAGCGGAGAGCTCTCCTCCTGGAGGAAGGGAAGGCAGGAGAAGCCGCCAGGCCTGCGTGGAGGCAGCTTCTGTTTGCAAGAGGCAGGCTTGAGCATCAGTGGGACAAATGCATGGACAGAGAGGGAAAGGAGGTGGCTCTGATGGATGATATGAACTTGCAAATCCAGTGTGGCTGGAGTGAGACACAAGGCATGATTCCCCTGGCCAAAAATTGCCCAGCTTTTGAGCCAAGATCTCGGGTTTTAGCTTCACCTGGAGGCGCCCGGCAAGCAGCGGTGTTGCAGCACCAGCCTGTGCCCTGGTGCCCGCTGGGGCAGCACGAGCCGGCCCAGCACCAGCTGCTGCAGGCAGGAGGCAGGGGCCCTGCAGCAGGGGCAGCTTGGTCCTTCTGATGACCTTAAGCCGTTGTAACAGGTGTTAGAGAAGTTAGTTTTGTTCTTTTTTTATATCTCTGTAAAGCCTAAGGGAAATATCTATCTTTTTTCTCACAGAAAGTGTTTGTTTTCTCAAAGACAAAAGCTTCTGTATTTGTGGCATTTGATGAGCAGGTAACAGAACAATGTATTGAGGAAAAAAATCTTCCTCTAAAGTTTCTGGAGGCTTCTTCCCTCTCTTCTCCCCCCAAAGGAATATAGTGTTCAGATTTTTCTTGAGTTGAATTTCAATCAAAACTTGCATTAGAAATGAGGATCTGTAATTTATTTAGTTGGTAAATGCATAAGATTGTGTTTAACTTAGCTGGTCAGTATTTTACACATACCAGCAGAAGCTGGAATGACTATTCAGTGAGTTGCAAATTGGAAGTACTCACTTAGACACAAACATTAAAATTTCATTTTGCTTTTGATTTGAAGTAATTAATTGGAAATAATTAGCATTACTCACCTGGCTTTAGTTTTGGTGTGTTTATTAACTCATTATTGAGAGAGTGAGCAACAGCACGTGTTGATTATGTTTAGATGTCACTCCTCTTTGTTTTTTCAAGCACTGGAAATAGCTTAAATATTCTGACAGCCAACAAGGAGGGGTGGAAGGGTAGGGAAGTAAAAATTGATGCTATGATTGAGCCTGAGACATTTGAATTCTCCAAACAATTAAGTTTCAGCGGGGCTTATAGGCTTAACTCCACTGAACCCCTTTGATAGTGCCTGATCAAAGTAAAGTCAGCTCACCATTATTTTGTGCATGTCAGTTCAGATGCATGGATTGAGATTTCAAAGCTGTTTCTGTATTTTGGATGACTAATTCAAGCCCATACCCTAATATTTGTGGAATTTTTTTTTTTTTAAACCTTGATCAATTTTGAAACTGATGTTTTGGCTTCCCACTCTCTCTCTGTCTTATGCTGTCATTGTTTTATATAAGGAGTAAAAGTGCTGTTTATAAAGGCACACAAGGGTGAGCTTCTTGGCTTTCTCTGACGTTTCCATGGAAGCCTTTCCATTTACATTAAAGCATCTAATGTGTACCATCAAATGTTAACTAATTGATTGTTACAGCAAGGCCACTTTATACTTGGAAACCTGGTCAAGGTCTTGACGCATGTAAGGAAGTTTAACTTGATCTCTTTTCCATAAGAAAAAAAAATCTTCAAATACTTAATGTTATGCTGGCCTTCTATTAGACAACTACCGTCATAGGTCTCAAACTCGAAGTCCCACAAGAAGTTCAACTGTTCAAAAATGAAAACAAAATGGAAGTCTTTCAGCACTGTAAATAAGATGTTACTTCACTATTAATGTTGTATGGAGAGAGAAAGAACGCTTCAAGGGCTATCAATGCAGATACAATTAAATAAACTGCAAGCAAATACTGTTTATATTCTATTAATGCTGATAATGTTAGTATTTTTTTCTTTGGTTAATTTGGTTCAATAATTCATACAGTATTCACTATCTGTATAAATATACATTTTAAATGAGATTATATTTCTTAGTGTGTAAACACAAAGGCAATGTTAACTCTTGCAATGGGAGTAGGAAGGAACATTTATCTTGTCTGCTATATTGCAACTAACAGATATTCAAAGTGCAAAAATTTTAAAAGCACAAAGAATTCTTATGGCTAGGTGAATCAACCTGAGAAACTGAAAGCACTTTTGAGGAATCGCACACAAAATATGGTCCTTCTTCCTGTCTGAAAACCTTGAAATTAAAATGCTTTGTTATTCTCTCCAGCTAGATTTTTATTTTTGCTGTAATGTGTTCAAAATATCTTTTTTTCTTCTTGGAAGGGAAGAGACAAAATGTACAATGTTTCTCTATCTTTTCTCTGCATCTTTACCTTTAAAGTTGCAGTAGAACGTGCCATGTGTGGGTTCGGGGATATGTATGTTTGTGTGGGTTTTCGGTTTTGTTTGTGTATTTTTGTTTATTTTCTTGGTGGTGGTTTTTTTTTGTAAGATGAGTAATAATAACGTCCCAAAGAAAGGGGTCCCAAGGTCTCAGCCTTAATGCCCAGGAGTTATTTGCTGTCTAGCAGAATCTTGTACTTCCCACTGTTGCCTGTGTGGATAAATCAGTTCTTTCCGTGGCTAGCATAAGGATAACCTCTATGAAATGCGATATATCGCATGGTGACTAGTTATGTCATCCTGAGGCTCAACCAGTCTTTGATGTGACAGTCACAGGTAATTTTCTCAGACTTCCAAAACAGAATAATAATAATAATAAATTCTGGAAAGGAAAAGAAAGGCAACAGTGAAGAAGCATTTCACTCATCCCAACGTGGTGATGTACTCTATTTGCTTGTGATTTGTAGGAAACCTTACTGAGGTCGCAGGTGATGATGGCATTATTGTGCATAAGATTTTTCTGGAGCTGCAAGTGTTACTGCCCCAGAAAGATGAGACTTTTTTTTTTTTTAACTAATCTTTTCCTCTTGTCCTTCTCATGTGCTTAAACTGTCCCACTTGCAGGTATCTGAGTTTAACGCTACTTTCTAATTGCTCCTTACATCTCCTTTTGCAACTGCAGGCATGAAAGCTTTTCCTTTCCTAAAGGAGTGGGTCTCTCTGCATTTGATGTGGCTCACATTAAATGATATTTCTTCCACTGGACTCATCTGTTGGTCATGGGCTAACTTGGCTGTCTGCGTGCTAGCTGATGTACACTCATGCAGCCAAGGGTAAGAAAAATTGAGGAAAAAAATCATCCACCAATGAAAAGTAAAAGCCTTTTTAAATCCAAATTCCCATGGCTGGGGATAATTGTATTTAGCTAGTAAGGATTTGGAGCTTTGTCCCTTGAATGCAATATATTAAGTTTCACATTAAAATAATCGCCAGCAAGAAGATGATGGCTATACTTCTCAACTTGACTTATTTTCTCCTTGTGTTTGGTGGTGTTATTTGCTGCACTAGCTGCTTTTCTGTATTTTCCTCTGGTGCCTCTTGCCTCAGCCTGCTCTAGCAGCAAGGCACATGCTTGCTGTTGCATATTGTGTGGTGTCAGGGCTGGATGAAGTGGTAAGGTAGGTTGTTGGGCTTCATAAGGATGGGGAGAAGAAAATGAAGCAGCAATTGCCATCTTGAAGTCATCTTCTCAGCCACCATGCAGTACCCTTTATTTTAAAACATCGCTGGCAAACTAAGTATGGGGCTGGAAACTTCAGGGTGCCTGAGCGGAGGCTCGGCCCCAGCTGAAAGCCCCTGCAGGGCTCGTGCCAGCATGCCCACTGCCCCAAGCAGGCACTTGCCTCCTGTGCCCCTCAGGGGCTCATTTGTGGTCTCCTACCTCCAGCCTCCACGTTTCATGTTTGTCTGAAAGCCTGATGCTAAGCAGCCTCTCTGTTCAAGCGCTGTGAACCTCTCCTTGGCCCTGTAGATGCAGAAGATGATTGTGTTGGGGCACCTGAAACTGCCCATTCTCTGTAACAGGCCGAGTGCTGAAGCATTCGTGGATGGGATCAAACAGCCCCTATCGCCTGTTGAGGAGAGAAGGATGGTTTGAATCTTCATCTACCATTCATAACCTAACTGCCTGAATTTTGATCTATTTTTGACTCTGTGTTTGCATGTGTTGATTTGTTTCATACTGGGTAGCTCAATTTGCATGTGTGAAATGCTTGAGTTTTAGTTGTGACCTTTTTAATTGTTTGGCTTTTACAAGTAAATTGGTTCTGTGTCAGCCAAATATTACCTTCATTAGAAAACAAAATGTGCAGCCTGGCACCTAATGTTTCCATTAGCTTGTTTAAATAGTCTGCAGGCTTGGCATTGGGCCAGATTGTTTATCCAGAGTGTATTTTTAATTGGATTATTGGTACATAATAATTGATATATCACTGATCCATTAGTAAAATATAGATGTATTTGAAAGTGTTCTGACACGTCCTAGTGGAGTTTAATTGAAATGTTTACTTCTATATGGCAGTGCAACCCTTCCTTCTTTTCATGCTAAATGATCAAAACCAAATGATTTGATGGTATATTTGATATAAATTTCCTTTCTGTCAAAAAAAACCACTTTTGCTCGTTTGAGGTGTATCTTTGAGTCCTTCATGTATGAAGGAAGCTATTGGTTTTCCTCTGAACCTTCAGAATGGATATTCTCTTTCTTTTCTTTCTTTTTTNAAACTGAAATAACTTTTTCTTGGCTTTCTGACATATCTTCTTTTTGGAATTCACTTCCTCTTAAAACTGACCAATTGTTTGCACTTTTTTTTTGGTTTTTCTCTTCATGAGGTGTAAAGAGATTGCCAAAAGATAAATCCATTCTTAAGCTGAGAAATATCTCTTGTTATCTCTTAACAACTGAGTTGCACTAAGAACAACTTTTGAGGAACAGCTTCAAAGGATTTTTGAACATGTGTCTTTGTGACTTCCTGAAGGAGAATAGATCGGAGAAGCTGTTTTTTCTCTTCTTACAAGCCGCAGTGGTTAGTGCAGGGTTTTTTGTGCTTCCCCAGTGCCCAACCCCACCCATCCTTGTTCTGATGTCAACCCACCTGTAAGTGGTGACCTGGGAGGAGGGGGCTAGAGAAGGGCGAGGGCCTGCTGTCCTGCTCAGCTATCACTGCCACAGCAGCTGAGGGGCACGGGGCTGCTGCCCCCAGGCCCCTGCCCCACAAAGCGCCTGCCTGTATGTGGTCTGTTCAGAGGACAGTAACTGCTGGTGGATCCTTCGGAGGCTTCCGGGCCAAAGGCATCACCACCTTGCACCAGAGCTGGTCTCTTTGCCAGAGGCGGCTGCTTTCTCGCGTCCCTTTTCTCTGTGCTCTCATCTGGAAGGATGTAATCGTGCCCTGTCACTCAGGGTTGCTCTGTTTGAGACAGAGTAATGACATTTTGCCACACGTCTTTTCTCAAGTGATGTGCTGAATTTTTTTAGTAGAGTTTGTGATAAAGCTAGAACTGCTTTAAGCAGGCAGTGGTTTCCACTAACTGTTACTTGACCAAGCAGACTAAAAGGCTTTGTGTACACGGCCAGTTTGGTACACTAGCATTGGCTGTCCTGAGCTGCCTGTGAACCACATGGTGTGTGTGGAGGGGTTGGTGTGCTTTCGGGCAAGCAACTGTACAAATGTGTCAGCCTGGTTACGAAGCTCTTGCAGCAGGCTTTGGTGGCTCCTGTTCCCAGAGGGACCAGATGAATACACAGGAAGGAGTCCCAAGGAAGGGCAGTTCTGTAGGCTGTCCCCAGAGCAGTGTTTAAATCCAGAGCCAAAGTCCAAAAGCTTGGGTTGCAAAATTTTGGTGTAAAGATCAGTCTAGCTGTGGAGAAAATGCATTTCTGTATGACTTCAGTGACTGATGCTTTAAAAATAAAAATAAAAAAATACTGTTTTAGTGCTGGATGGAGGTGCCCCTGAGAAGCAGGTGAGGCAATGACCCTTTCATGTCCCTGTGAGATCCAGCTGGGATCTGAACCTCCCATCACTTTGTGCTGCTGAGTTGAGAGTGGCCAAGGGTACCGAGGCAGAGCAAATGACATGCTGCCCTGGTGTCCCCTGCTGGCTTTCTTGTGGCAGGAACTTTTGTCAGATGTTGGAAACTTGAGCAGACTGAAAATTTTCTTGCTGTCCTTTTTAAGCTACTTGGACTTGAAGTGTTTCTTGCCCTTCCTGCCATGTGTATCTTGCAAACTCTTCAGCTACTGACACCAATGAAATGTCTAGAATCTTCCAATGTTTTCTCCATTAATCTTCTGAAATCTTAAAAAAAAAAAAAAAAGTTTAGGGTAAAACGTTTGTTACAGTTCATAAGCAAAATTTATATTTGTAAAGGGCTCTCATTAGAGGAGTGAAACCTCTTTTCTCTAGTGACACCTATTGTTCTGAACTCTCTGTCCCTGCCCACAAGGCAGCATTTCTGATTGAAGACAAAATGTTTCTAGTTAAATGTAATGCCCAGTTCATTCCAGAATGTCAGAAATTATCCTGTGCAGTATTGCCTTTCTTGTTTAGTGAAGACACCAAATTCTTCAAGTTTAAGCATTTTAGCTGTGTCTAACCCTTCTGTAAAGGTTAATGATAGGGATGGAGCTACGGACCATCTCCCACTCCAAATGAAAAAACAAAATGTTGTCTCCGTAGCTTAACTCCTGCAATCTCCCTGTCCTGGCCAGGATAAGGAATCGGAGCCTTATCTGCCACTTGGTCTGATGCAGGTTTTAACTCAGCTGGAAGCAGTTCATAGCTGCTGCCTTCCCCTTATCCCAGTGCAGCTCTCTGGAAGCTAAAGCCATCTGTCTAGGCACTGAGCAGCCACAAGTACGAACTTCTTGGTCATGTCTTGAAGAAAGAAGCCCTTTCCCTGTTTGAGATAACAGGTTGGTCACTGTTTCTGTGGTTGTTGTGATCACAATAAACATTTTGGGTGTTGCAACTAGGATAGGGACGTTTTCCCACCATTGGCTGCACACACAGCTTTCTCTCCCCATAACCAAAGTTTGCTACCACTGACCTTGTGTTGTCATTTGGCGTGTAGCATGCTGCCCCACGAGCCTTCATGGGACCATGTGCAGAAACCATTGCTGGTTTGAGGCCATAGGCACCACCAGAGCTAGTGGGAACAGTCGCATCTGTGTAATTTAATGATGCTTATTTCCATTGAGCAAGGGGGTACTGAATGACAGGTGCTGCATTTGGCATTGCTGTTCTGATTTTTGTCACTTTAATGACATGCCTAGTTTCCATTTGTTCAGTTTAATCAGTTACTAAACAATTAAGAAGAGCTTAGCACAGTGGGATGACTTTTGATGGCATGAAATGTGCCAGCCGCTGCCTAGCCACAGCTCTGCTCTGTCGCAGCACCTTAGCCACTCCTCAGACCCTCACTGCTAGGTCGCTTTGACCCCTCGTGGGTCTGAACTGATTTATGCACAAGTTCTGGGGCTAAAAAACGCACGTACCCTGGCCTATCTGAACAAGTGTTACATTTATGAAATGTGAAATCTGGAGATAGACACAGGCTATAAATAGGATGGTTAAAATAAGGGGAAGAAAAATGTTTTTTATGAAGTCTCTGATAAGGACCTTGGTGGGATTAAATTAGTTTCAGTGTATCCAAATGTCAGTCTTCTGCAAAGATGATCTTTTGAAATGGAGTTTATCATGCTGTGGAGCAGAAGCATGTAGGAAGTTCTTGCAGACAATAGGAGGGATACTTTTGCAGGTTTTTAATTCTTTTAGAATATAAACTGAAGCCTCATCTTCTTTGGAAAAATAAATGAAAAAGAGACATTGTAAATAATTTGCTATATGTAATTAGCAAGTATTTAATCAAAATCACTCTAATTAGAGAAGTCAACTCTGATTTATACTTGCAAGAATTTGGCAGTTTATTTTTCCAATTTGAATGGTCTAAAACTTGTTTCCCTCCACTCTAACTTGCACATAACTCATCGTTGTTGATGCACAGTTAACAAAGATTACAACTCTTTTCCTGTTGGAAAAATGTAGTAAAGTGATAAGTGGAGAAGATTAATGAATTGGCTGGCTAGAATGATGTTGCAAGGAAATGAAGTGTGCTGTAGAGGTGGCAAAGGTGACCCTCCTGGTTGCTAAGTCACCATGGCAGGTATGGTTGATGGATATATTTTTTTATTATTTTCAGAGTGATCTTGCTGAACAGATTTCCATGTTGGCTGTGAAGTCTGGGCTTTTATGGGATTCAGAGCCACAGTCAGGGTACTTCCACAGGATGGAAGCTGTAAGAAAACAGCCATCCACAGCATACTGATAGCCAATATAGTATCATGAGTTATCATGGCTCTTAAACATTAAAAAGCCAATTTCTCTGTAGAAGAAACAAAAATGCCCTTGAGGATTGTACAAATGGAAGTTTCGGCTCTTACCTCAGAAGGTGAAAGAATGAAAATGTGCCTGAGGTGGTTTTTGTTCACGTATAGCCTGGCTCTGCTTAATCTTTTATCTGTAGTAGTGCCATGTTACCTGTAGCTTATGCTCTGATTTTGTGAGTGATTGCTGTTAATATACATGTTTACAGGCTTTATCCAAGATAAAATATTCTTTAGTAAACTTCTTTGAGGAGATAATGAGTTTTATCTTTGAGTTTTAAAACAAATGAAAAAGAATGCAACAAGCCAAGCCATCAGACTTTGAAAGTTTTTGTCTAGGACTGAAGAACTACCCAAGTATTGCTCTATCTGTAATTCTGTAAAACGCAAATCCTTGTGAAGTGGTGAATCGGCTGCTGGCTTGATGGGAGGATGGTCTGGTGTCACCATCCAGCTGGCAGCAAAGCAAATGCCTCAGTGTTGGACAACTGAAGCTCCTGTGTAGGAGGGTGCAGGTTCGTTAGGGGTCTGTGCTCTGCCTATGTGATGCAGATCTACTGTGAAGTGATATCTGCCTCATCTTGGTATGCTGCCCTGTAACTGCCGTGGCCTACAATACGTTGCCCACAAGTTCTTAAATAGTTGCCGGGTCCCATGTAACTAAAAGAGGAAAAATTTCCTAAGCTGGTGAAGGTAATTTTGAAGGCAGCCAGCTTCCTTGGATTGACGGCAACTCTGTACAAAGCTTTCTGTAGGTTTTCTAGCAGTTTTTCAGTCCAGGGGTTCAAAGAGGCTTAGCTGTAACTAGTGCATGTAGCTGCAGATGTGCCCTCATACATATATACNACAGTCCATGATTGTACAGAAGCCTGGAACTACTCTGGGTGCACAGGTGTTGCCCAACTGAAGACCTAACCTGTCCTCTTAGAGGGAAGCAGTCCCAAGCTGAGGGTCTGGTTCTCCTGGCTGAAGGTCTCAAAGTAACCTGCTGCTGCAGGCCAAGCTGTGTCCATCCCTTCCCAAGGTGTAACAAGCCAACCTTTTCCAGCTGTCCCCTCTGCAGCCTGCTTTTCTAAGCAGGTTGCTTTTTCTGCCTTTTTTCAGAGCTGCCGTTTGTTCACTTGTGCATGGTGTCTGGCTCTCTTCACCACAAGTCACCTGCTGCCCCACAGGTGGCCAGAAGTGTTTGTTTCTAAAGGAACATTTCTACAGGATTTGAGTGAAGTGGGTAGGTGAAAACTAGCAGTGATCTGAGAGAGAGAATGGGTGCTGTGCTGGCGCAAGGTAGCGCGATGGACAACAAGCAGGCTTCCTTCCTGGAGGCTGTGAAACCACTTGTGTTACGTGATGGTTTCCATGAAGCTGTAACTTTTGTCAGGAGCTTGGTGTGGTCACTTTGAAGCTTAGGTCACTTTAAGAGTAGGGAAAGCCTCTGCAGCAGCATCTCTAATTCAGCTTGGTGTTTCTGGAGGGAACCATCTTTTTGCAAGGAACTTGTTTTCTGGAGAAGGAACTAATTAATACCTAACACTCTGCTTATATTCCTGGATGCTAGTGTTGTTATAATATTGCACAAGCAATTCAGGATTAAAAAAAAAAACAAACACCAGGATAATGCAGAAGAATGGATATACTCGGTAGTGAGCAAGGCCCCAGGCATGTTTTAGAAACAAAAGGGCAAAAGACAGGATGTTTGTTTATGATTTTTCCTGGAGAAAAATTTACTAACTCCCTACCTTTATCAATCATTTATTTCCTCTGGAAGAAAACAGACTCCCGACAATCTTGCATCTATCTCTGGAAGTCCCTGCGCCTGTTCTCCAGCCAAGATTTATGGTCCTCTGTAGATTCCCAGCACCAGCGTGCTGTTTCTTAAATGAATCTTAAAGGGCTCATTTCCTTAGTTATATTCCCATTTTATTTAATTACACTTCCTGAAGAGAAGCCATTCTATTTTATGTTTAAGGCTGCTGTATGCATGTGAAGCAAGAGGTAGACAGAACTGGTAAAAATCTGTCGTGTGAAGCTTTTTGTGAGTGAAATGAAGCTGTGACCATACCACCATGATGTCTGGAAAATACAATTCTCCAACAGTGTTTTATTTGTTCTGGTTTGAATTCTTTGAAGATTTCAAGTAAAACACTAGGAAAATAACTTTTTTTAAAAAGTAAGACCTTAATTTATTTTAGACTACAGTGACTGCAAAATTTTCTCTGGTTTTAAAACTGTCGTCTAAGACGACTGAAATGACTTCTGTTTTGTTGAAATAAATCTGATTCCATGAATCCAAAGGGGAAATTTAGTGTTTCCAAGAGTGTCTGCTCTTCCCAAGTCTCCAAGAGAGCCTAATTAACCTCTTACTGCCAGTAAGCAAGCTGCTTAAATGGAAGATAACTGATCTTTGAGGAGCAGTATGTCTAGGTCCCCAGGGTACAGACTTCTGTCTGAATGGGAGTTCAGTGCAGGAGTAGGGGTAAGGGAAAGCAGCAGGTTTTCTTGGTATGCCTGGAATGCCTAATTATGACTCTTGCAACAGTTCTGTCTTTCTGTCTTTGTCTGTGGGTTAGCTCTCCGTGTGCAAATTGGAAGCATTACTGCTTCCCTCGTTTCTTAAGTGTGTCTCAGCTGGGATTCAAAACCAAGCTTGGTGCAACAAACCTGTCACATTTTCATTGTTGTAGCCAGGTCTAAAGATCAATATATAGACCATCACTATGCATTGCTGCCGTTACATGCAAAAGTGGCTGACCATCAGGAGTAAAAAGACAAAGTTGGTTGCATATCTGTATCAGTCAAATTAAAGAGTAAAAGAGAAAAGAAATGACAAAACCAGGCTGATACTTGCTCTGCAGCCTCCCCAGCAGCACCTGCTCTTGCTTAATCTCAGTCCTAGCAGATATTGATCAACAAAATTACTTTCCAAGGTCACTGCTCCGGACAGAGCCTCGCACTGGAGATAAGCGGTGCCCGCATCGCAGGCAGGAGCAACACCCGCGATGAGAGCGGCTCCTCCAGCAGCCGGAGGCTCCCGAGGGTTGCTCAGATCGCTGTGAATGCTGCCTGAGAGCAGTGCAACCCTGCTGATCTTGGGACCGCATGGGGTAACCCAGGCTTTACCTGGATTTAAAGGGATGATTCTGGCTTATTTCTGCAAATAGAATTTCTCTATTTTTTTTTTTTTTAATGTGAGATCCTGAGAGCGCTCTTACTATACATGAACTGTTTGATCTTTCAAATTGTAATAAAAAGATTTCTTAGTTCATGTTTTGCAAGCTTAGTGAAGAATCTTTAAAATGAATGTTGTCTGTGTGAAGCTTGTCTGGGGACAAGCTGAGTGAGTTTAGTCAGTACTGGAAGACTTCACCACCAAGCCCCTTCCTTCTTACACACACACCAATGGCTGTTCAGAATTTTCTTTGAATGCAAAGTACTGGGTAACTTATTCCAAGAGATGTTAGTTTGTTCTTGCATTGAGAGTTAGCAATGGCACATTTTAAAAAAACAACAACAAAAAAAAACATATACATTGTTGAAATATATTTTGTCTTTGGAAGCATGATTTCAGTTCTCCCTCTTGAAAATCTGGTCATGGCAGATATACTGGCCTTGGAGGCTCTCTCCATGGTAGATATACTGGCCTTGGAGGTTTTCTCTCAAATCATTTGAAAAGATGATAGGCCTCTAGAAGACCTATTTTCAGCACTGTATGGCTAGGAAGAGAGGGGACTGTGTGCTTACTGGGAGTCTGTCAGCAGCACCAGTTAGGGAAGGCCAGCTCTTATACTGGAGGAAAATATCATGGTAATGTTGATTCTACTCAGCTGAGGATATCTTTGTGTTAATTGTCCATTATAACAGAGGTATCACATATGTTGAGAGAACTAAGTTCAGTTGCCTTTTTTTTTTTTTTTTTTTTTTTAAGGTTTTCAATAACAGCTTTAAAATGACTCCCATCCTGATTTTTCTTGTGGAGTGGTATCCTGGTATGTTGTATCATTCTTTATCATGGAGTGCAAAGCGCAGATGATGCAAGCTTTACGGCACTTGGGCATTTTACTGTTGTCTTTGTGCTGGTGTTTCCAGCTATCTTGTGACTTTTGTTTTATTTTATTTTTTTTCTTTCGAACTACAACATCAGCATTGCAAAAGCATCGCATAGAAGGTGGGGTGCAGATGTGACTCCACGAGGATGCTTTCAATCTGGATGATGATTCTGTCTTAGAAGCGTGCACCTGAGTTTCCTTAATAATAAAATTAAAAAAATAATACTAGGATTTTCAATGTATTGGATCTGTTTGTGACAGACAGGCAAACTCCTTCTCGTGCTGGAAGGAGAATTTATCCTGACAGATCTTTAGTATCCATGTTGCTCCCACTCTTCCTTCAGGATTGCTGGTGAGAATGATCCCCTGCCTCCAGAAATGTTGAACTAGGAAGAAATATTTGGGATCAGCGTGAATCGATTCATTTCTCTTACTTTCCTTTACAGTCAACAATTCTTAGCTGAAGCTCTCAGACTCTGGCTTGAGTAATTTGTGTTCACCTATACTGGAGGTTAGTGTCTGAAATAGCAAATGCAGTTCTTAAGGCTTCCCCAGCATCCCCAAAACACTTATTTCCCCATCTGTGTATATGCTCCACAGGAGCTAGAGCTGGCAGGCTCGAGTGGATTTTACAAGCATACCTCCACTTATGTGTGACAGAAAATCAGCTTACACATAGTCATTTCTCTGTTGCAAAGAAAAAATAGGTTGCAACTGCTTACCATTTTCTAATGATCTCTGTGCATTGACAGTCATCAGCTTTGTTCCGTGTAATTGCATTCTTTAAATGTGGCTATTTGTGGTAGATCACAGCTTGCAACTACAAATGCAATTGAGTAGACAACAGACAAAGTTCATTGGTTCTCCTTTAAGCCTTATCCCAGCAGCTTCCTTGGTTTCAGTGCAATGACAGCTGGCTTACATCCAAGGGAGGAGGCGAAAGCAATGCTTGAGATGTACTCTGATTCTACAAAAATACTCGGTTGTCTCAGTCCAATTCTTCTATTTCTTGGGTTATATATCAACATAATTACAGCAACTTCAGCTTCCACTGTTGAGAAATATTTCTTAGGAAACTGTAAAATTAGCAGGAATTAGCATTGTAGAATTAGTCAACACAAAATAATCAAACATCCTTTCATTATACACTGCATATTTAAAATATTAATGTATTATTACAGAGACTTGGGGAAGGTCTTTGGTCCTCACTGTAGGCTGCATCATTCCAGAGGTCAGTACTGATCTTATTTTCGGTGTGTCAGGTAACTTACAAACCCAAGGAGTAAAAGTTGCAATTTTTAACCTTTAGTTCTTAAGTAGCGTTATGGGCTACAGATAGCTATTTTTTTTTTTTCCAATTTATTATAAGAATTGAGTGGCAATTCAGTCTTCATGCTAGCTTAATCTTCAGCTCAGTGACTGCCAATTACAACTGAAACACAGTGATGCTGCTTTAGCAATTATGGTCTCAAGGTCAAACAGAAATGAGAAGTGACCACTCCTGTATCAGGCCTGGGCACCCTGGTGCACGCAGAAGTCCTTCACAAACACTCATCTCGCTTCACAGAGAAAAAGCCAAACCCTTCAGCCTTTCCCAAAATCTTAATGACTATCCATCTCTTTAGCTCCACCTCCACAACACTTGCTTCTCCTGTATTTTCCTTTTGAAATTTTTTAATGTACTCATAACTCTCCTTGGTGTCAGGAAACACATTAATGGATGCCTGCCTTGACAGAAAATTTGAAATTGTCGTTTACTGAGCTCACCATGAATCTCTACCTTAAAAGTAACAGGCTCTCTTTATTATAAGAGACTTTATCTCTTTATTCTACCTTTGCATGTATATGTGACTTGGTGCACACCACACTATATTTAAAATGTGAACACTGATATTCTTTATGTAAATGAAAGAACGTTTTTTCACAGTAAGGGAGCTCCTTTTAAAAATGAGTGTCGGGCTCAGGGTTTGTTCCCACACAGTGCTGTGTTAACTAGCAGCTGCGTTTCCCAGCCTGTTAATGGTGCTAGATAAATGTAAGCTCAGAAAACATTCCCCCCTGCATCCCTGCTCAGCCAGGCCATTGATACACCTCATTTGAAACCACATCTTGCAAAAAGGAAAGTGGAATTAGGCATCTATCACCTCTCACAGGAAAAGGAAAAATGAGGATATATACGGCTGAGTGTCACAGAGGGAGAAGGTCCTCTGCTCTCTTCTCTGAGAGGCAGAGGGGATGGCAAATGAAATACACTTCTACTTATTTTCACATGCCAGTGCTGCTGACTCCCCAAAAGCCAGCATGTCTCCACACAATCTGTTTCTCTGGTGAGCAATGACCTTGGCTTGCAGCTGGCTGGCTTGTTTTCCCTGGCAATGGGAGGCTAGGCTTCTGCAGGTCGGAGGCAGTGCTCCGCTGAGAATGAGCCTCCTCTGTGCAGGACTAGTAGCTCCGAAGGGCAAGCTGCCTGGGAGCCCAGAAGAAGCTGTACCAATACGATCAAAAATCTTCCGAGTGTCGGATCCTATATGGGGGCAGGGGAGAAACCCAAAGAATCTGCTCCTCCAGAGCCGTGTCCCATAACGCCCCGTGCGTGGTCCTGGTGCTCACGAACCACGCGCCCTGTCCCTCAAAACCACATGGTCTGGCTTCATCTCTTACCTTGGATTTGCTGCCCGTGTGTTCAAACCCGGACTAGCAAACGCGGTTTGGTTTTTGCATGATTGTGCTAATTGGTTACTTGAGAGAAGATGCTGCTTGCAGTGCATGTAGGCAATTTAGGGACTTCCACAGGGAGCTGCGGTTAGCAGGTGGCCGAGGAGCGCTGCACCTGCGTTTTGTGCAGCCTGTGGCAGCTAAGCGTGTGCCTCGCGCCTCTCCTGTGCGCGGGGACGGGGCTCGGCCGGGGGAGGCCGCAGCACCCGCTGGCTCCGGAGCCGCTTTGGCAGCCTTGCCTTGGGTGGTTCCCCTCCTGTCGGGGAGTCGTGCAGTCGGAAACCAGCGCCTGGCAGCGGGCTTTGTGGGAGCGGCTGCACGGCTCTGTGCTGGGTATCGGCTGCCAGAAGGGGTATCGACCGCGGCGGCTTCCAAACAGCCTGCGGATGTTGCATTGAGCCCCAGGTCTGAAGTGTTGTGTCTGACCTCATGGGCGCTCCCTGTGCGTTGTCACTTGGCAGGAGTCCTGCAGTACTGAAGCTTGCTACAGGTCTGCGGATTTAGATTTTTGATCACTTTCCAAAAAAAATCCTGAGGAAACAAAGTGTATATTTTGTTTCTTGGAAAGCATCTGGAAAATCTGCAGCAATCATCACAGTGGCAATTCAAAGAAGACTTTCTCTGAAAATATCCATGGCAAACGACACTGTGCCTATCAACTCGCCACCATTCCTTTTTAGTAAGTGGCTAAAGAAATCAAACCAGGCTGTAAAAATCCAAAATAGCTAGGGGGAGAGAGAGAGGAGGAAAAAAAAAAAAAAAAAAAGGCAAGCAACCAAAAAAACCTTCAACACCTAAAAGGTACATACAGCAAAAATAAATCTCAATAATAAAGCCCTCTGTTTCCATGCAAATTTTCCTCAAATTTTGTAGTATTAAATCCTCGATGAAATGCTTTTAGTAGTCTTGCTAAGAGCAGGAAAGGAAGATCAGAGACCTTTCTAGTAGATATTAAGCATCATTATTTCTTTACATGTTGCTAAATGCTGACCATGAACACTGCATCCTACTTCTAATTATTCATGTCTTGCATCGGCTTCAAAACAGTGCAACAGGTCTCGTGTAATTAAGAAAGGAAGGGTATAGCTTCCCAGGAACGTACCTCAGTGCTGCTGCCTGCCTTTTCTTGCAGCCCCTGACAGACAGGAGCATATCAAGATAGATTACCAAGCGTTTACAGGACAGATCAAGCAGAACAAGAACTTCATTTGAGAACTGTTATATTAACGCTTCACTAGACAGACCTCACTACTGTAGAATATTAATAAATGAGGCATTATTTGTTAAATAAAGGGAGGTGGGGGTGTCCATACGTACATATCATGGAAGAGAACTTATACTAGAGGTTTTTTTTTCCTAACTATAACTTTTTTTTTCCTTTCTATATCATTGGCAATTTGGCATACTTAGATTTCAGAATGAAGGGCTCTTTCTAATTGACTACAATCCTTTGCTACAGAGATGCACAAAGTCCTTAAAATATTATGTTAAATACTTAGCTGGATTATGTGTTAATACTGTTATGTATTGGAACAAAAATTGTTTTTCAAGTTCTCTGGGAAAAAAAAATACAAGTTTAAATAAAGAAAAATCAAACCAAAAACCTCCAACTAAATCTCCTTAGTGTGAAAGTAGTTTCCAGGGCTGACAGCTGCTTCTGGTGTTCCCTCTGTCCCAGCAAGGGATGCTCCCATGGTCTGTGATGTGAAGCAGTCAATTACACGATGGTGGCACGGAGGTCTCCTACCTGCAGCATCTTCTAGATAGCACAAACTACGCTCAAAAGTAGCCTGCAGGTCTCCAGTGTTTTGGAGGACAAACAGGCATCATTCAGGTGTTCAAGGCCTCCCTTGAAAGAAACTTGCATGCTGAAACCAGTTTGTCAACTGCAGTGCTGAGCTGGCCTGGCGGTGGCTGACATTTCCAATACTTTCTATTTGTTGAGGAGGGAGGGGGAAGGAGCAGATATCAAAACCTTGTATGTATGTGAAATGCCGATAGATATCTATCTTCATGGGCATTTCACAGTGAATGCATTTGTTCATCAAGTGTGCGTGATTTATACCTACCGTGCATTTGTGATGCCCTGCTCTCGCTTGGGGAGAGGGATTGTCTGTAACGTTGGCAGCAGTAGAGAAGACTGCGGCTAATCCTGGTAATCCCCTGGTTTGTTTGTGCTATACATATTTATCTGTTGTAAATGTGTGTTTGATAGGCCAGGAGTTCAACAAAAGTGAATTTGCCCTTAACCTTGTAATGCAGTAGTGGCTGCCAAATTAGTTCTTGGGAGCAGAGGTCTCTGCAACCTTAAATACTGCTGGGAGTGCTGCTTATGCAGCCCTACTGATGTTTAAATAAGCCTTCTCTGCGCGGAAACTGTTCCTTACCGAACGCGGGAGGGATAATTTGTGGTTATCTGTTAGCAGTAAAGCTTCAGCGATGCTGTGCAACTTGGGCCCAGTGTTACATACGGCTTCAGCTGAGCCTTTATCCCAGGTTGGCAGCAAATGCTACGTTATCTGCTTTGGCTCGGGCCACCTTTATACCTATTACAGAGATTTACAACAAACTAGTGCTTCACAGAGCGGTGCAGGGTTTTATCGAGGACTTTGTAAGTTCCTGTTAGCCACAATACGGGTATTATTGCTGCTAGTGCCATTACCGTCAGATGAATTACTAATGTGTCGCTCACCGCGCTGCAGCGTGTGCCTGCAGCTGCAAATTGGACAGAGCTGGCTGACGGCATCTGAGAGCCTCTGTGGGAGGCAGATAAATGGCAGAAGTTTAGAGCAGGGCTTGGCTTGGGAACAAAATTCCACTGAACCAAAAGAAATATACGGGGTTTTCAACACTTGTTTGTTTGACATCACTGCAATAAGAACCAGACACGGGGCTGCTTAGAGGCCTGAAGGAGGTCTCTAGAAATAGCACAGGGATTTGCAGCATCCCAGGGATAGGGATGCCACGTTATTAGTGGGTGCCTTTTTACCAAACAGATCAGGGGTTTAAGCCGTGTTTCCACTCAGCTGCATTCCCAGCTATTTTTCTTGGGGGGTAAGCACTGGTTTTCAATTAGAAACACTGTTTTTTCTCCAACTTGTGTTTTCTCATAGGAAGCTTCTGCTTCAATAAATCCTCAGTTTGAAAAGGGAAAGAACAGCAACTTTTTTTTTTTTTTTTAGGAAGGTTTCTGACCTGCTGTATTTTAGAGGATGTGCTACTGTGATAGCTTGGATATCACAGAAGTAAAGGTCCTGCTATTACTTCTCAACAGAGATCCTAAATCCTTTTGTGCTAGAGAGCTATATCAAAGCTCAATTCAAGTGAGAGAGTCTGAGGCTTTTGCTACTGAGGGACATGGTGTTTCCAAGGCACCCCACTGTACATAGGGAAACTGCGGGTAAGCTGTGATGGCTGGAATTAAAGGCTTGCTCCAAAGCCTGGTGACTTCAGTGGGTCCCCAATTAGCCCTTATGTTGTCCTTTTCTTTTGGTGGGGAGTTGGCAAGAGGGTCAGAAGTAAACTTTGCTCAGCCTCAGGGAGCCGCGTTGGACTTTGTTCGTGCACAGTTGAGGGCTTTCGCTCTTCCAGCATGCCTCTGCCTCTCATAATGTATAGAGGATGACCAAAATCAAGGTGCCGCGTTTATGTAAAGGCAAGATGGGAAGGGCTCTTGTGGACAGGTTGGGAAATTGAGTCCCATACATGATCTGCTCAGTAAGCTGCAGATCCTTTTATTATTTGCAATGCCATGGGGGAAATTTTCATTGTTACTTGTTAAGAAACTCTTAAAGGCAGGGAAACAAGTTGGCAAGACAACCTTAACAGAGGTGACCGTCAAGCCCAGAGGAGCAGGAGGGTAGCAGTGTGGCCAGCCGTTGTACACCGGTGTTGGTTCTTAAGGGATTACGTGCGTTTCAGTGGGTTGATGCAGACAGGTGATGAGCATCCAAAACCTCCTGTGGGGCTGGTGCTGTTTGGCACCTGCTGGGTTTGCTTCCAACACGGGCTTGGTTTCTCTGCATGATCAGCACCTCTCAGCTGACTCTGCTTTATTTATTTGTGAAGTGTGGTAATGCAACAGAAGCCTTAACATTCACTGATTTCTCTGTTTCCTCACGGGAGGTATACTGAAGCTACAATTTACATGCACACTGAATGCCTTCTGGAAAAAAATACTGAAATAAAAGCATCAGAAAGATATATAGTTATTATTTTATAGTGCTTTCATTTACCTCTTCTGCATTGTTCAGTAATAATAAAAAGATGGTGCTTTGGGCCTGGGGTAGGCATGTTTCTTTTCTATCAGAGGAAAAAATGAAAACTTCATGCATTGGTAGCTAGCTCAGGTGAGGAAATAGTCAACATCACACTAATTTGCCACTGGAGCAGAAATGTCAGGAAGGATTGTGAAAATGCACCGATGGTAGCAATTATATTGATAACCTACCATTCCCAGAAGGAGAGAAATCAATCTTGTACTGACAGGACTCTGCCAAATTTCTATGAAAATCAGAAAGGAATCAATATTCATTGTGTGATAGAAATAGCTGTGAGGACTTTCTTGTTTTTCATGGGTTTTCCCTTTCTTTTTTCTTTCTCCTAACAGTGTGGTTGAAAACTCTGTAAATGAGAACTAGAAAACATTAAAAGAGGAGTGTCATTAGTTATGCAGAGTGGCTGCCTGACTAACCTGGCTTTCTTTATACTTAGCTATATGTAGTATTTTAATGGCTTTGACATTTAGGAAGAGTGTTCTCTGTGAGTACCTTGTTCTGTGCTGAGGAGTGTAGGGGGTTACATTATTGATATTGAGTTTTATGGTTTTTTTTTCCTCTGACAGCTCTGGATCAGAGCACTGGAAACAATTTACCTTTTGTCCTGCCATTAGTTAGCTAGAGGAGTTCATTGCTCTGTTAAAGTGAAGCACTCCTGCAGCTTCACCTCCCTGGCTATCTTTTACTTGCAGCTGTGTGCCAGAAAATGATTTTATTTGGCAGTAAATAAGTTTTGGTGTCCCACAAACTGTCTTACCTTTCTTCTTTTCAGAGGAGTTACAATAAACATACACCACTCACCATCCTCTCAGACTCTGGTTTCCAGCCCTTCGGTGTGTCACCAACCATACACTTTGCACTGCATTTCATTTTGGTTTTCACACTGTAGTGGATTTTATTTTTGTTCTAACACATATGGAAAGGGAGCATTTGGACCTCAAGAGCTTTCCATTTTGAAATATAAGCAAATTTATGATTGGGAATCTGAAATGAAAACAAAGTATTTTTAATGCACTGAGTTTTTTTGTTTTTGTTTGGATTTTCAGTTTGTTCCTTTGAGACATTTCTTTTATAACCTAGTTTGGAGCAGTGAGAACTGTAGAAATGTTCTGATACCTGTGAGCTGAAATGGGTTATGCAAAACTAGTGACAGAGAAGGGAATAAAGTTAACTGTCCCATCTGCATTCTGTCGCTTTCTCATTATTCACTACACTCAGAAGAAAGCAAAATGTTTTGCAAAAAAAAAAGAAAAAGAAAAAGATTAACATGAAGCCATCTGAATCCTAGCAGGTTATAAAGGACTGCAAAAGATGTGAAGGTGATGGTTAAAAGTTCATGAGCCAAAACCAAATCGTATACCTTTAACTGAGAATTTGCCCTTTTCAGCAGTATGTGCCAGAAAACCAGAGGCTTTGGAATGTGTTAGATTGGGAGCATTAAGTCTGACTAGAAGTTACTAAATGAAATGTTTAATAAAATCTCAGTAAGAAAAGAAAGAACTCTGTTCCTTGAGGCCATTTGTCGTAGGTAATGCAGATGAACCCAAATGTCTGGGCAGAGCGTCGGCTGCGCACTGCAAACTCGTGATGGAGATGCATAACATGAATCTGAAACGCTGGAGAGCCAAACCTGCAAAGGTTTGGAGCCACTTATTTCTGCCAGGAGTAATAACCAGGCCAAAGTCATATGCCATGTGAAGTGCCACGTTTCCGCACAAAGCAGCGAGTGCTAGAGGGCAAGAGGAGAGTTTGCTTTACCATAACGAGGAAATAGTGTAAATGTATGTATTGTAGAGATCTACAAAGGTGTTTGAGGAAAACCAAGGGACTGTGGCTGTGCAGGGAGGTGTCCTCAGGCTGAAGCTGGAGCAGGGGGATGCAGGAACATGTTCTCTGGGAGCAGGAGCAGGTAAAATAACCCTGGCGTCCACTGTCTGCTGCTGCTCCTTTGTTGCCTCTCTGCTGCCCTCTCTAATTCTTCCTCCTTTATTAAAAATTTCGGCCATTAGAAAGGCAATCCCAAGATGGGGAAGCAATAGTGTACTGCTGTGAACATGGTGCAAAGAAATGTGGATAGCAAAATAACTTTTGTTCTACAGTAAGTGGATTTGAGGGACATGTTCTTACCATAATTCAAATATTGCAACAGTCTTTGCAAATCTTAATTAGCAACACCAGATTAGCAACTTAAAGAAAACTGTAATACCAGCAGCTAACAAGCTTCTAGAGGCAAAGGAAGCTAATCCCAAATTACTCGCAATTGACTTGTACATAGTGGATATGGAGCAGGGGAAGTGACTGCTTAAAAAAAATGTAAAAGCAGTTCTTCCACTGGAAATGTATTGGTCAGGGTTGCTCCTTGGATTTGTCAGCTGGCCTGGCTCCAAAAGGCTTTGAACAGAACTGGTCCTATTCGTGAAAAGAATTCCATAATGCAAAAGAATTTTTGAAATGAGATTTATCTTTTTATTTTCTTGGTGTCAGATTAGCACGAGCAGCCTGACTTGAAGATTTTCATGAGTTTAAAATGCCCATTAGTCATGTAAATCAAGTTCATGTGAAGCTTTTTATTTCTAGTTTCTTTAATTCTAAATTAGCATATCTTCTGAAACAAAAAAGACATTCTGCTTCATCAAAAGGAACTGTGTTTAGCAATGACATAATATCCCACTCTTTCAGTTTGGGTATTTTTAAAAAGAGGACTTGCTGTAAATGACTCTTTCCGTGAGTAGCTGAGCTTTAACAATGTGTGGTGTTTTTTTTTTTTTTTCTTTTGTGGTGGAGAAATGTCTCTTTGTATTATTTCTACACAATTTTCGTAGCCAATGATGCTCCATAGGAATTGATACATTGTGGTTTGGCATCCCAGTGCATTTTTAATGCTTTCAGCAAAGCAAAATGTGTGTCAAACCAGCCATGCCTGGAATATTCAGTATCATGTGAATGTTTCTGTTGTGTATAATCATAACTTCTCTGTTTCTCTTGTTGTAGACATTTCAGCATGCTTTGGCACTGTTCCTTTCTTGTTGAGTGAATGCCAGAACATAGCCCTTTAACTTTAAATTCGGAAGGTTTTTTTGTTTTGTTTGTTTCTGTCCGTTGTCCAAGACAAGTCAGCATTGCTGTCCGTAGCAGTAAAGCTTACCTGGCAGCAGGTAGCGATTGGATGCAGAACTGGAAGCAGAACAGCAGCACAGTCAGTATGTTTGCTAGAAAAGGCATCACCAGCTGGGCTCTAAACTTTAGGATTACTGACTGGACAAGCGATTTCCAAACTCTTTTTATAGAAGTCTTTGTATCTGGCAGAAAAATGACAAATATGCCTTCAGGGTCCCCACAAGATGCAGATTTTTCAGTACACAAAACAGCCTCATGTAGTGAGGTGGGTCTCTGGATTTCCTCAGGGCATCGGGATTCTTGGTGTTCATTCGTATATCTCTATAGTCCAGATATTACTGCTCATCTTTCTGTTTTTTAACTGGGGCTATTTTAATTCTGGGAAAGTAGCCTTCTATTTGGCAGCACCAAGCCCTAACACAGGCAGCCAACAGAGTATATTATATATGGAGAACATCTTTTGTTTTATGTCCATATAAAAACCTAATGTTAAACTTTTTGAAACTACTATTTTATATAAAAATAACTTATTCTACTACAAAAAAAAAAAAACTTTATTTAAAAACCTTTATTTGCTTTCCTTTTCTCTTTCAAAAATACAGGCAGTAAGGTTCACAGATGCCCGTACTCATCAAGTTGTTAAATGAGTTTGTGCACTAAATATGTTGACTCTCATTTTCAAAGACAGAAGCTGCATTACATTCTTTAGGCTTATTATCCTCTCTTTATGGTAAGTTTGGCCTTCCTGGGCTTCCAAAGCAGAGATAAGCAATCAAAATAGTGTTGGAGGGGGTGGGGGACAACTTCTTAAAACTTGTATATCTCATTCCTGTGCACAGAAACTCTTTGAAATTCTTGCTCGAAGTCTCAAAAGTCTTCAAATACAGAGACTGTGCTCTGGCTTAAGGCCTAGGATAAGACATCTTTTGTCTTTCTTTTTCTTCTCCAACTATTTTGCTATTTGGTTACAAGTGATGTTTGGCTTCAGTTAACTTTCCATCAAAGAGAATTATTTTGCTTTGTGATGACAGCTTTGTGCCATTGCTGAAGCCCCATTTTAGCACTTCAGAGACAGCATTTGAACTCTGGTAAACTGAAACAGGGAAAATCCAGAATCTGCTGTCTAACCCAACCAGATACAGATTCAAATCTGAGTCACAAACTTTACTCAAACTGAAACTTCTCCAGGCTTTCATGTTAGACCTTAGCCCCCCCTTAAATAAAGAACCCTCCTCAAGTTTTGCTAGAGCATCTGTGTGAGTTTTGGAGCACAGGTATGAAAGGCACTTGATGCAAACTTGTGCATTTGACATTGGCAATTTCTGCACTTGTGCAGTGTGGGTAGAGAGCGGCACGCGTTGAGGAGCTGCAGCACGTGGCTTCTGAAGCAGGCATAGAGCAATTCTCCACATTTTGTGCCATTTTGTGTAGCTTTATGATGAAAACTTCATTCCCAGATTTGGACTAAAGGTTCTTAAATATCTCTTTTTTTCTGTTTCAATAAACGGTCATTTGCTTTTCTTTCTGAATTGGCTTTTGGAAAAGTCAACCATATGCCTCATTGCTCGTAAGAATAATAAATACGTCTGAGCTTTGGCAAATCCTTAGCTAAATGACTCCAGGGTCAATTTTCTCTAATAGGCTTCGTCACTTGGTGCATGCTAATGTCTGAAGGAAGAGGAACAAAGGTGATGTATATTGAAGAGCGACTGTATAGTGGCTTCCATGGGAGGGAAAGGTTTCATCGTAAATCCGGCAAAGGGGCTCTGAGCCCTGTTGGACCTGTCTTCACCTGACCCTTCTTAGAAAGGGTTCCTGGAAACACCGCATGTGGTGAATTAAATGCAGATGGGCACTAACCAGACTGCTCCCTTTGGATGTGCAGGGGCCACATGCCAACCACGGGCTATTACCCATTCTGTCGTGTTTTTAGCCTGGGCATTGAGGCAAATTGGACCAAGCTCACCACAGGTGCCTCACCTGTACCTGAGAGCAGGATCTGAGCTCGGTGTCACCCTTCCCTGTCCCCTCTCCTGCATTAGTAGGTCACTGGCCCTTGCACTTGTCTTTGGCCAAAGCAGATAAGCACATATTTCAGCTACCTGCTTCTGTTATTCTGGCTTTTCCTGACCCGATTAACCTGGTTAAGCCTTTCACTTTTACTTGTACTTGCAACTTCTCTTTGAAAGGGAAGAACAAAAGCAAAATGCTTGCTGTTTTGGCTGATGAGCTGGTCACAAGGAAAGCGGTGACAAACGGCTGCGTTTACTGGGAAAGCTTTCATGCTTTGGATTTGATGGTGCTGTCAGAGGTTTTGTCAAGAACAACTCAGAGTTTCAAAGGTGCTTGTGGCACTGATGGTCGGCAATTGTGAAATAAATGGGATGGCTAAGAGGGATGCAGGGTTTCAAAGCGGTCTTTTCTCGGGCACAGAGAGATAGGAGTCCAGTCTGAGGTGCTCCAGCTCTGACCTCGTAAGATAATTAGTGATAAAGGATTCAGCATCTTCCTTCTGTGTTCAAACTCTTGCTTCTCTGTCCAAAGGGATGCTTTTAGTGAACAGAAACCTAAAACGGGCAGAAGCGTCGGGACTTGAAGGAAGGTTTCTGAATGTCTATGCAAGGACTGGAAACATTTCCTTGTTTGTTTGTTTTTTTACTTTATTTTTCCTGAAGAAGCTCTCCAGAGGTAACAGCTCCCACAGAGGTCAGTGACAGGGGGTCACTGCTTTTGATGCCTGAGTGTCATTAGACGTAGTCCAAAATCCCCTGGTGCAGCAGGGGTATATCAGTGTGCCCAGATTCACTGGGATATAACTGTCCCAGGGAGACTGCTCTGATTGATGAGAGGCTGACAGAGCCCTCTCTGGCCTCTTGCCGGTTTGCTTTGCTGTGTAAGACCCCAGGATAATGAGGAGACAACTCTTCGGAGGCACCAATTCCAAGACCTCCCAGTCAGCTGTCTGAGTCCCCTCACTCCCTCTGGGGGTTGAGGAGGAGACAGAACTCTAAAAGCTCTGAAAAACCCCAACATGGACCGATGGCTGTTCCCAATGCTTCCAGACGGGACTAAACCAAAATGCTGAAACTCCCAGACTCTCTGGGAATTATGACTGTCTGCACAGTTCCCAGATTAATTCAGAAAATTAATTTCAGGCTATTCTGATTTCTGTGTTTTCCACTTTCTTCTTTAAGAGGCCCCAGAGTTGAATTAACTTCCAGGATCCTCGCCGTGAATTCAGCCCTGGCTGCTGCTGCAATCGCCAGGTGAGCCCCCTGTGAAATGAACCTCTGGTCTCACATGGGTCTTCTCATAACAGTAGCCATTGTCTCACCTGATACAGATTGGCTTTTTTGGCTGGAGTCTCATCAGAGAACTATGAATAATGAATGAGTCTGGAAGATGAATTGTCCTTTCTTCCCTATTACAGGATAAGGCCAGATAGGAACTGAATGTCTTCAACAGGGCAGCAGGGCTTGTTCTCTAGATAAATAAATTATTTCAGCTTTGAGAGTTGTCAAACCAGAACGTACGACCAGCACAGAATTCAAATAGGCCCTTTGCATGGCTATGGGTATAAAACAAACTGAGGCGAGACAGTGCTGAGCAGCACAAGAAGCACAAGGAAGCTTGCAAGGTCCAGTGCTGTGGTGTGTGCCAGCAAATCATTCCTTCCTCTTACCCTTCCTCCCACCTCTGAATTGGGGTTGACAGGGTTATATCTCGTAATGGTATCACGAAGGAGCAATCAGCTGAGTGTGGAATGATAAGGGATAATTTTGGAATAAATAGTTTCAGTAGTTTGAAATAAGCAGTAACACTAGATATAATATCTGGGAACTTGTTTGTTTTAGTAAAGGACGGTATTTTATTTCCCTGATGAAGTTCACTGATGTTTCTGAATTTATTCATGGTAGGGAAAATTGCATTAGAAATAAGACCTACATTCTGTCTGCTTTGCAGCAACATGCCATAAGTGAAGAACATTTTCTTGAGGGCTTTTTAGAGGAAAGAGACTGACATGACAGCTTTCGATGAGATGAAAAGATGTGTGGGTTTATATCGTTGACGTTTAACTGTGGTGCCCTGGGTTGTCTGCTCACCTCCACTGGCTACAGAGGAAATTTAGGTACCTAGTCTTGAAACTGCCAACAGAAGGTTGCCTCCAAAACACTTGAAGCAACACTGAACTAGACTATAGCAATATTAGTGTGCTATGAGGGACCAATTTTGGTCACACTTTTTTTCTGTTATGACACTGCTGTCACAAAGGGGTAGAAAAGATTTGTAGTTATTTCCTATTATTAAAGATATAGATAATGTTCCCGAAGACATCTCAGCCATCTTCCCACTCAGGGAAGTGCAGAAGCGAAGAGCTGCAGAGCCTGGGGAGAGGCAGCAGATGGCATTGCTCCAGTGAACCTCCTGTTCAGGTCAACAGGGAGAGCTTTTCCTTTTTATTTCTTATTTTATTTTATTTTTTTAATGCTGCTGTGGACCCTGTGTGAGTTTCAACTTGTAAATCCCTCTGCAGCCTTAAAAAAAATTTTGGAGATAGCTGAGGAGATGGGGGGAAATGTTTAAAGAGCACTTCGTACTGTAAGTGAAATCTGTGAAATCTACTGCAGAAAATACAGATGAAGTTGAATGTAAATGTTTGTGGGCTGGTGGTGTGGGGGTATCGGGGTGTGAGGAAAGAAAAAGTGAAGAAAAAATGATTGCAACTACCAGGTCTGTAAAAAAAAATAATAAAAAAAAATCTATATAAATGTAGAAACACTGATAAGTTCCTTCAACTATTCTAAAAATGTAGAGAAAAGAAATTCAAGGGTTAAAGCTAGAATACAAAGATTCCTCATTTAAAGGGCTCAGCCTTTTATAAGTCAAGAACAACGCTGCATACTTGAAAGAAATGCTCATAAAGGGATGCTCTGCAAGCCTGGACATACCCTACAAAATAAACGCTAAAGCACTGGCTATAGTAATAACTGAAGCAGTGGGCTTCAAGGCAAACAAAAAGCTAGGGAAGGCAAAGCTCAGCTTCAAGTGCTAAAATAAGGGGAAAAAAATGCGGGAAAGTAGAAGGCCAACTAAGGAAGATGGCATTTGTGAAGCTTGACGAAGGGTGTCGGAGCTGGGCATGGTGCAGTGCCCAGCTGCTGGTGAGAGAGTGATCAATTGAGGTAGGAACTGCTTGTGTCGGGTGTGAGCTGGTACCTGGGACGTCAGCCCAGGTGAGGCCCATCGGAGCTCCCGGTCATCCAGGATCTAAGCAAATAAGTACATACCTGCTCGTGGGTTGGGAAACACCTCCCTTCCCAACTCTGCTCCAGAATTAACAGGGGCGGATGGCTCCAGATGTTGTCTGTGCTGGAAGGAGCTCCAGTGTTCCTCTGTGCACAGCTGCTGCATTTTAGGAAAGTGAGGCGTCGCATTGGCAGGTAGTACTGACAGTGAAGCATCTCGGCCTCTTAGGCTACATCTTCTCGAGGATGTTACACGCGTCTTGGCTAATAGATGAACGTTTCTCAGACATCATAAGGCTGGGGGGGACCTGCAGCAGAGGGAGAAACAAATCCTTATTATTGTGCATATGGCAAGGCGTAGAGAGAGTGTCCTGCAAAGAGATGTAAAGGAAGATTTCTTTCTCTCGTTTGGACAGGCTGGTATTTTCTGATTGTATTTAATTCTTACAAGGTTTTGAAACTCGTCGTGGGCTGTATTTCCTTCTTGACAAGAAGCCCCAGGCTACGCTATTCCCTGTGATGCGCGCGTTGCTCACCAAGGCCATGGCAGCATTTGATCCTCCACTTTGCCCGCGGTCACGCAGCGCTCCCGATGGAAGCGGCAGGGAGGGCTGGGGACTGGGGAGCCGCTTTCCAGCCCGGGCCCCCAGCGTGCCCGGGGCTGCCTGCAGGGAGGAGAGGAAGGACCGTGGGGGTGGGAGGCAGGGGACGGGGCAGCAGAGCCGGGCGGTCGAGCTGCCGACCCGTGCAGTGGGGAGCAGAGCGCAGGCGGGACACTGGCTTCAGAGGTGATGGCAAAACCTTAGTAGTGTCCCGAGTGCGCTGTACCGTGTCTGGTGGTGCGGGAAGTTGTTGAACAGATAAAGCCACCAAGCCTGGAAGTGATGAATCTGCCAGAAAAGATGAAGCAGGTGGGGGGACAGCTGGTCAAGTTTCCTTTTTCCCTCCCCCCTTTTTTTTCTTAGTATACCTTGCTTTGAGGTGTAGGCATTTCAGAAGTTACTTATTTTAGCTTCTTCTGCAAAGCTTGCTGAAAGATCTTTATAATCAGATCCATTTCAAACCTTCAGCTAACTCAGGGCTATGGTACGTACATACATTACCAAAAGCAGTCATTCTTTCCAGATGCCCGAAAAGTTTATTTGGAACAAACTGTAATATTATATGTAGCTATGACAAATGCTCAGCGGTGCTAGAAATGTAGGGTAAGTTGGAAATGAGAAATGAAAGAAGAAACATACCAAGCAGAACAATATATAGAAAAATCAATATTTCCCACTCATGCAGCTCCCATATAGGGGAGAAATTTCCCAGTTACTGTGAAAAGCACAAAAATAATAGTTGCTGCGGTAAGGGAAGTGTTTAAAAGAAATCATGGGGGAATCCACAGTGATTGGAAAAAAAAAAAAGCTCACCAACTCAGTTCCAAGTGAAGTCCAAGCTCATTTCTTTATGATTTCATGACCAAATAACAAACCATTGTAGCAAGTCTAATGTAGTGATAGAGAACACTTGCCACCACAGAACTCAGGTACGTTGCATTCCCAGTGAATTTCAAGGATGGGTAATGGATTGTACAACCATCTAAAATAAATAAATTATCTAAAATAACTAAATTGGACTTTAGTAAATTCTATACATTTCCTCCAGGATTTCAGTTATAAATTAGAATATGGGATCTCTATAGTTAAAGCTTCTAAGAAAGCGCTTGGCACAGAAGTATTCACTTTAGACGAATAATACTGCAGTCCTGTAGAAATCACTGACGGCTTCAGCTTCAGGTTGTTACAGGCATAAGCTGATGAGTTGCAATCAGAAGATGGCAAATACAATGATTTTTTACAAGCAAGTACAGCTGGAAACATGCATATAGGGCGTTAATATGCTTTTCCATGAGGCCTGGCTTATATCCCTTACATTATGGAAGTTGAAAGGAATATGGACATTTAGCATTTCAGATCAGCTTTGCAAATCTCTGCTCTTCTTAAAAAGCAGCAAGAGGGTAAGCAAGCAGAGTAAGTCACCTCATTTATTGCTTGCTGGGCATACAGAGAAAATATTTGATAATAGATGTATGAATGCAACCTGAGGTCAGAGGAAGAATTGCCCAAGAGGAGTGCAGCAAGAACAAGTATTAAACTTCTGTGGTTTCTTCCTCTTTTGCATTTCTGTGTGAGAGACAGATGAGTTCACAAAGTTTGAATCTTATCTAGTCACACCTTTCTTCACTTCAACTCTAGAAGTTCCTGAAGAGGCTCACTGAATAATGTGAAGCATGAGAAGAAGTATGTTCCGGGGTAGATATCTTACAGTTTGCTGGGTTAGAGAATGAAGACAGGACATGGGAATAATGCTAAAGGTGTAAGTTATAGAAAGCATTTTGTCTTTGCCACGCTGCTTTTGGCCTTTCCCGATTCCCAAGTACATGGAAGTAGGAACCATCTGCAAAGGCTCTGATGAGCTGTATGCCATTTTTACAGTATAAACTGTTTCCTGTTAGATTATAAGTAAGTTTCCCAGTGGTCTGCCTTAGCTACCTTTGCCACATGAAAGGCATTTCTAAGTGCCTGCTTTCTCAGAAGAGTTGTACAAACTGCTCAGGCTGTTCTTGGAGTTAAATTAATAATTGGATGCTTTTGTAAGGGAAGTCGGTTTATTTTTTTCCCCTGTCAAACAGCCCTTCTCAGAGCAATCTTGCACTGAGATTCGTGGCAGAGATAGGGATGGGTAAGGAAATCAGCTTACGTCCCCAGCAGTTACCGAAGTAACATGGATAGTCTGTATGAGTGAATGGTTCTTCTAAGAGTCCATTTAAAAAAAAAAAGTTTTTAACTTTATTTACAGAAAATATTACTGCTTTTATTTCAAACAGGAGTGTGGGGAAAGGGCTGTGTCTGAGCAGGAGAAGGGAGAGAAGAAAGCCCACTGCACTTGGTGGCAGTTCTCTGCCTACCTTGCAGCCTTCTCTTGTAATGGACTTGGAGAGACCCTGGCTCCAAGCAGAGCTCCTGCACACATCTGTGGTCTCTTATAAAAGAAACTGCAGACCTGGTGGCAGGAATCAAGAAGCCATTGATTTTCCTTTAATTAGGAATGTGTCTTCTTGCACCTTTTGAATGAAACGCAAAATATGCGGAATCTTTGCTTTGTTCAGTCAAGTACAGAAAAGCAACGTTGTTCTTAAGCTCCTCCCAAGGTTGTTCGTGCACTGTACTGGGTTTCAGTAGTCCCTGTGTTGGGCTAGTTTCTGCCAAAAGGAAGGCAATCTGATCTGCATGCATACGGTGAAGCCAAATTAGGTGCACTGTGTTTTCCTGCATCCGTTCTGGATGTAAACCACAGCAACTCCATTTTTCTGTACACCATGTAGCAGCATTAAATTTCTGGAGAACTGCTGTTAGTACAAAACACCCATATCCACGTAATTGCAGAAAATGCACAGGTTAATGGTGTGTCCCCCAAAGTAATAGCTATGTTTTGTAATTATTATAAATAAAGTAAATAAGGAGGGCAATTGCAGAAAGGAACTGTAGGGCAGGACTCATCTCTTGGAAGGAGTCTGTGAGGCTCTCCGCAGGCTTGGAGGACTTTGGCTGGCTGCCTTCTCCCCTCCTCTGCTGTTTAGTTAAATGCTGACACCTCCCAAGAGGGTGTTTGAGTCATTTCCAAAAAGAGTGGGCTCCTTACGCACATGAAGGCGGCTGTGCTAAGACCTGGCCCTGACCTGGGGAGCAGAAGTGCCGTTGGTGGGAGTTTCTGCAGGATGTCCCCTTGCCCGGGTCTAGCCTTTCTGCTCTCAGGGCTGCAGTGTCACAGATGTGTTGTTATGGTATCATCTAGAGATTAAAGACGAGTTGTGCCAAGACTTGCAAAAAAAAAAAAAAAAAAAAAATCCAAGAACTTGCTAAGAAACAGCTTTCTGAAGAACTCGATTCTAAATGAGAAAAACTGATAAAGAGTAAGAAAGGACACGAAGGGACAACGCTTTGCAAAAGGTCTTGCAGCAGGGTCAGTGGCAGAGCTGGCAATTAGAGCTGGTCAGAAATGTTAATCTTCCCGATGAGCATTCTCCTTGAAGGCAAAAAGGAAAATTATACGACCTTTCAAGGAGCTTGCTGGAAGCTAAACAGCATGACTCCTTGGCTCCTTGTGGTCTCTCGGCTGTAGGAGAGGTATCCAAACCGGGATTAGGAACAAAGCATCCCAGTCTGTTGCTTAAAATTATAGCCAAGTGCATATGGCAGGAACACTTATAGCTTCACTATTTATCGAGCAAGTATCTTCACAGATGTCAAGAGTACTCTGAATACTCGATGTATTGACTGCAGCATTTAGTGAATCATACACGTTACAAATTTTATCATAGATGAGGAACTAGTTTTTGTCATCTTGCTAGGAACTGACTGGCTGTGAGACCAATGAGACTTCACTTTCAGGTGTTTCTGTTAAAGACCTTCAGTACAACTGGAGTTAGCATCACCCAGAACGTAAGAACCAAAGTGATGATATCCTGTGGCACCAGAGCCAAGAACTTCCCTACCTGGCATTCACTGGTTTACTCAGAAGTGTCAGAAGAATAAAAGCACTCACAGGGGTGAAGAAAGGAAATGCACTAAAGTCCAGGAAATGTGCCTCCATTTTAGGTGAGCAGACCTTGCCCACCTGAGTGCCGTCAGCCCAGGACTCTTGTCCTGGGACTTTTCCCAGAGCTGTGAGTGTGCAAGGGCCTTGCTAACCAGGCTTCCCTCCCGAGGCTGGGAGCTGGGGGAGAGCCCAGCCTGACCAGCAGCCTGCAGGAGCACCTCTTGCAGCCGTGTCTGTTGCCATACTTCAGCTATTTTAAGAATCAGCTCCAACACCCACTACAAAGGTGAAGTACGCTTGGATGGTGTTTGTCACGCAGCCTCGGTTTCCCAAAGCTGCTGCAATGGATGCATTCCTCTCTGTGCAGGGATTCTCCCCGCTGGAGTTTAGGAGGAGGAGGAACATATCCTCTATGTTCACCAAAGATTTTAATTATGGCTTCCCCAGGTTGTCCTAGGTTAACATCTTTCTATGTTAAACAGTGATTTAACTTGATATTTTGCTTAGACATATAGAAACATAACCCTGTAAAAAGTATAGTACTTCAATCAAAAGTGTATTTCAGCTTTTTGTCATCTTCTATCGTTTTGTCTTGTGAGAAGACTGCTAAGAATCAATGGTACTGCTTTAAATTTAAGCTTTAAAAAATGTGTAGTTTTGTTGATACAATGTTTGATAACAGATATTTCTGCTAAGGAACTCAGTGAAAATATTCTTCAGGATAATGTTTCAGGCACATCTTTCAAGCATTATGTTGCACCTTATGCTAGGCCTTAAAATGATTTTGAATTGAAATCGTACTCAGAGTAGCAAAAAGTATGTGTGTGTGTATATATATATATCTTTTTCTTGCCTTTTGAATGCTCTTTGCTGCAAACTCTGTTCACCACTCAGGTCACTCCTTAAAACTGTATGTCTGCTTTTTAGGAAGTTTGTAACAGTATTTATAAGAGAACAGAAGAGTCTGCCTATCTTTGGTTCTTGGAAGAGCCAGCAATAATAACCTGCCTCTTCCCTGAGGAACAAGTCCTTGTGAATTTTATTTTCCTTCTGGTGCTCATCGTAACTTCTCAAAGCGTCTTATGGACAGCTGTTCTCAGCCGTCTGCTGCACAGTCTGGGGTGCTGCCTGAGCACGTATGGATTAAGATACGGTAGTAGGGATTCGGTGGTTTGGGCGTAAACATAGTGCTGAGCTCATGAGCAATGCCTCCAGTTGAGCCGTAAGTGCAAGGCCAGCGATTCAGAGCCGGCAGAGAAACAGATGGATGCAGCTTTAGACAGAGCAATCCTACGTCTGGTGTCTACAAGCCATCAAAGATAACCTGCCTTACTGGGACTAACTCAATGGCTCTTCTAGACTTGAGGCAAACACTTGATTTAGCTGTGATCACTTTCTACCACTTGTATGTACATGTGCTCCATCACGAAACAACTGCCTTGTAGTAGCCTGACCGGAGTGTTGCTGGGTCTCGATTTCTAGGTTGAGATTTGTATTTGGTTTGGAGGAATAAGCTGCCACAGACTGAGAGCAGTAGCACACAGAGGCTAGTTGCTTGTCTCAAGGAAAGTCAGGCAGAACTGCTGCCTATCATGCCTGTCTCAGCCGGCTCATGCTGCCCCGAGGGCTGGAAAAACCTTCCTGCAGTACAAAACCGCTGCTGCTGATAGGGAACGTACTGTGTGTGCTTGCACAGTCCTTGCACTTGCCTCTTTTTCAGTCTCCTGTAAGGACGATCTGCAGCTCCCTGAGTTGCATATGCCATGACAAGGATTGCAGGGATGTCTGTAGAAGTAGTGCCTTTCCTAAAACACTGCCGCTGCTTAGAAGTGCCCACAGACTATGCAAGAGAGCCACTAGACCATAAGTTGGGGCAGGTTAATTTGGCCGAGCTTTTATCAGTGCATTGCCTTTGTGGCAAGGAGGTGGTTCTCTTTCCTTGTCCCATCTCCTGTTTTTGTTACTGAAGGAAGCACTGGTAGCTCAGTAGCTTGCAGTGAAGATCAGTGCAGTGGCTGCCACTGCTGTTGGACAGGACTTCTTGGAGTTCAGGGAAGTGCTAAAGCTATGAAGAAGTGTTTTGAAATAAGTGATTCATGGAGAATAATTGGCGTAAGGACAGTGTTTACAGTCATATGCAGAAGTTATTTTGAGTCACTGTAGTATAAATAACAATGGCATAACTAAAATGTTAACCTTCTTTCTGTGTTCTGCAACTCATTTTCCATCTTCATGGCTACACTTCAGATAAGGGCAAGCAAGGCCATAAGGGAAAAACAGACAACAGTGTTTTAAGACTGAGAAAACCAATGGAAATATCTTAGGTGCAGACTGCAATGTAGTTTAGCTTTGAACCTTGAGCCCAGGGTAAACTAGATGGTGCTGAGCTTCATGCTTCTTTGTCTTGATAATTGCCCAGGTGTGAGGCAGATCTACTAAATGAGGCTGGGCATTTCTACACTGCACTGCAGGTGCCACAGCTCCCTTTGCTACCCTTCTGTATCTGAACAGCAACACGAACAGCAGCAGGAAATGGATTGGACTGCAGAACAAAGTCAGCATACAAAAGAAGAAAATTGCATGTCCTTTCACTTTCTTACCTCTGTGCTGCACCATTTGAATAACACAGGTTTAGCCTCAGGAACTTGAATGTGTCATATGGCCAGGCCAATTACTGCATCTTTTGAGTAATGGAAAGGTGTGATGTTCAAGCCAGTGCTCCAAGCTTGCTCGTGGTCTTCATTACTCAGCTTACAGTAAGATGCTGAGTTACTGGATGAGCTGTGTTTTATTGTCACTATTGAAGAGCCTATTAAAACCAGACAGAGTGAGCCCGGTTCAGTCTGGCTGCAGTCTCTTTAAACTACCTTTGCAAATTCCCAGACCCAGGGGCAGCTGGAGGCCAGCCTGACCCTCTACATGTATTTGAGCAGCCTCAAGGCCTACCAGCCTTCCTGCCTGGTGCAGTCAGCGGTGGTTTTGTACACCCTGTTTCAACTTCTGCTAAAACCCTTTAATTCAGACATGTTTCATGTTGCTGTTTCCTTCCAAAATGGTAGAATATGAGAGTTTGCTGTGACAGGTTCTTGAAGGAACCCTCTTCCCAGGTGTTGTCCAGCACCATCTGGACTCTGGTCCATCCTCCTGTTGTGTGATTCATCGTTGTTTTACTTCAGCTGGAAATATAGAAAATAAATTAGGTCTTCAACATATAGAAAAAAATTAAATCCCTCAGCACTCACAGCTGAGTGTGGACATCTCAGCTGACAGGTGATAGAGATCAAGAGGCAAAGCATGGGATAAGATAAGGCAGGTTGGAAGAAAAGGCCCATGATTAGAGATCATATTTTTGGAAGAGTCTGTGAGAATAACTATTATGAAAATAACGGAAATTATTCCACATGCTTATGGCTTGGAAGCTGTGTTGTCCTGGAACATTAATCCTGAATTGCCTCCTATTGCTGAAGTAAAGGACAAACATTGGATTTAAATGATGGTCAGCCAAGATTAATCAAAGCGTATAAATCATTGACAAGTAGGGTTTAATCCATGCAAACATACAGCAGATTACAGCCTGATTACTGCTTCACAGCATACTGGATCCTACTGTAAAGCTCCCCATCCTCACATGTACCTGCTGTCCACCGCCTTGAACCTTTCCTGGTCTGGGAGGCTGTTATCAGCGGGCTCTTTAGCCAGCAGCACAGTTTTTCTAGGGCTTAATTGCCTTGGCTGCCTGACCAGGCTGTCCAACTGTCAGCATGGGCAGAGGGAATGCTTTACCAGGTCTCTTATTTATTTAGCTGTTTGATATATCGTGCTCTTCTTTTATTACCTGTCACATCTTGCCCTTTCTTGCTTTAAGAGGAGCCTGTCCCACAGCAGGGCCCCTGCTCTCTGGCAGGAAGATGGAGGTCTCGCTCCATACAGCAGTCAGGAGAACAGTGGGAGTGTGGTGTGTGTTTGGCACTTCTTTCTTTTCCACCACTGGCCGCATGTATTATATCTTGAAAATTGCTGGGCAAGAGCACAAGAGCCGGTTAAGCATCTCAGTGATTTGAAAGGTAGTAAGGCAAAACATGAGTCCTGATAGCTCGAGAAAATTGCGCCTGTAAACGTCTAGAGGAAGAATTGCACTGGGGACACAGAATTAACAATCAGCAAGGAATGCCGATGCCTATGCCCTCTCTCCTTGATTCGTTGGTATTTTGAAAACAGTGGCAGATCTCTTCAGTAATCAACATAGGCAAGCAAAGGCTATTTCAGTGTTGAAACTGATAAATGAAAACAAATCACTGGGTAATATCTTTATATATCTGGCAAGTATGTCAAAATGCACTCCAAATTGCAGACCCAGCATAAGGAGAAGCCACATCATTGATTGAAGTGCTGCTCTCACTAGAAATAAAATTATGGACAAATTAACTGCTGACATGCACTGTGTAGAGTCACTGACCTAGCAGAGTATGAACTGAAAAATGTTACCAAGTTAAAAAGGTGTTTGACTAATTTTACGTGTGTCTAAGTGGCTGTGTATGGAGCAAACCATACAGTGAACAACAGTGAAGAAGCTGGCAGTCTGCATTAGAATCTGTGGGTTGTGTTCATCCTGCCTGCAAATGCCTACAGGGCAAGCAGAAAGCCTCAAGAGAGCATCTTGCCAGTGGGGGAAAGGAAGCACCTCCAGAGCTCAAATTGTTCACTTCAAACTATTCTATTTTGGGTGCTGATTAATTTTTTTTTTTTTTTCCCCTCGGGAAGGAATAAAAGTACATAGACAACCCATTCAGCTGGAGAAACCTATATTTAGACAAATGAATGGCACCCTGTGTGCCCGCAGCTCCCCTGAGAACAATGCCAATTATCAGCTCCTGGGGACTTGAGCCTTTGCTTGACATTTTAAGGGAGGAAAAATACTTGCAAGAATTTAACTCTTAGAAGAATGCTGGACAAATTAATGTGTCGGAAAACATCCTCAGTATTACAATTTGGCTAACTGAAAGAGGATGTTTAGTAATTCTTAAAATAAACAAAAAAGCGTGTACATATTTGATTCATCCTCTTCTCCCTTCTTCCCCTGTAGTTGTCCTATAGTTGTGGAGTAAATTAAAACTGAACAGGGATTGATACCTTCCTCATTGACACTCTTAATTCAGCCTCTTGGGATTTGCTTTCTCAGTATCTTCAGAAAGTTGTTATTCTCTGATAAAACCAGCTTAACAATAATATATCCTTATTTTCCTAGCTAATAATTTTGATTTTTTCTGTCACTTAGAAAACAATAGTGATTGAATGTTCAGAATAGACAATATTTGATAAATTTAAGATTTCTAGCTGTGTGAGTATCCACGATCATACGTAGATGTTTCCCTCCTTTGGGAAAGGGAAGGCTATAATTTTCCTGTGGGACAGCACTTTCTTCAAGTTCCGCTGGGTCATGAGTTCTGCCAAAGTAAAAGCTACAGCAGTAACTTTCAGAGAGATTTTAAATTTTCTACACCTCTCAGCACAGTGGAGCATGGCTTATTTTAATTAAAGTCTGGTTTGCAGTTGGAAGGATAGAAGAAATGGTCCCAATAAAAAATTTTAAGACTCTCTAAAAAGTGTCTTATGTAGAGTTTTTTCCTTCCTGTAAAATAAGTCGCATATGTAGAATGTATGACAATGTCATATAAAAAGGTTTTATTGGCACTTGTTGTAATGACTTTCATAACTTATTCATGAGTTCACTGCTCATGAGTAATTTGGTCATCCAAAATATAGGCCAATAAAACTTTTATCTCATACCATACTGCCGTGTACTTCTACGCTTGGGGTGGGTAGATAAGCAAAGGCATACAAGGAGCATGTTGTAGATCCTTAAAGGGAAGAATTAAAATAGAATGTAAGTTCAGCTGTGATGAAAGAAAGGTGATTAGGTGAAGAGAAGCTGATAAAAACCACAAAGACCGAAGCAAACATGTTCTGGCTTTGACCTGATAAAACTGATATCAATTTTTAAAGTGTCTAGGATTAAAACTACTTATGCATCTGAAACTGGTGCTCCCGATACTTGCTGCTTATTCTTATAAGTCTACCTTCTTTCTGCTTTTTTATTTTTTTATTTTTATTTATCTATGTGAGTAGCTGTGGGACAGTTATTCACGTATAACTAAAGCTGTACTACACTGGACTCTTTTTATGACCCCTGAAGGAGTTCAGGAGGGAACACTTCCATGCAGTTGAGCATAGATCAGATGTAAATTTAAAATCAGGCTGTCTGCACACACAGAAAGCAATCTCTTATAAATCTAGTTTGACACGATTCCCTATTTTTAGCTGTGTGGTACGGTATCATATGACTAAGTGCCCCAAGGGTATCCGCTGCTCCCACAAAAGAGGAGGACTCCCACCTCTGGAAGGCAGGCTCACATTTGTTATGCTGCACAAGAAATATAATGAACTCCTGACTAACATGACGTTTCATAACCGAGAGCTTTTAGGTACCTGAACTTGGAGATAATGTGCAGATTACTGTTCATTTTCTTTCTCTGCCATTTTAAATCAGTGGCATGGAATTCATCATCTTTGAGCCTGTTTTTTCTGTCAGATTACTTATGCTATACGTGGCCCCTTCTTGCAGCACATGAAGATCTATGCATCTAAAATATTTCCTAATGTATTTTAAAAAAGCATATACAATGCATGAAAGAGCGGGGTGGATGTCTCCCCTGCCAGTCCCTGTCCACAAGTAAGGCTGGTAAAAGGTGCAGTGGGTAAGGGCTTGCTTTAGCAGAAATAGCATAACAAGGGCTGGTTATGGAGGGACTTCTGCATGGTGGGAAAGTCTTCCTCCCAGCTTAAATGAAGGAAAATTTGCAGCATGGGTAAAGGGGAGAGAGGTTTTGAGTAAGGAGCTGGATGGCACTGCCTCTTTTATTTCCTGTCGAGCAAAGCCTGACCTGAAGGCAACGTCTTGGAGTGACTGTGGTGCTCACCGTCCTGGGTGTGCTGAAAGCAAGGCTGTAGAGGGAATAAAAAGAGGAGGGGGAAAACGTGTAACTGTGAGAATGCAGTAATTGAGTCTGGTCCGCAAGTTTTCTGGTAACTATGACAAGAGGGTAGCTTTAGGGCCACCTAGCCTGACAGGACTGCCGTTCTCGACTGAAGACAGGCCCTGCGGGCCTGTGAATATACTTTCAGTTAACAAACATATTAAGGATTTTTTTATTTTATTTTTATTTTGTGCTAATTCAAATACTTTAACACCATCTTAGTAACATAGGAGAGTTACAGAAAATGCCTGGCTCAATAAAGTGGATGCCTAGGGCTTTGTAAGGCTCCCCCAGCCTTCAGGCTGGTATCTCCAACTTATTGCACAGTATTGTCCGTGGAGCCCCAAATGCACATGTGATAGCTGGAGTAGTTTGTAAGCACGGTCTGTTTTCTAGCTATTGAAAAAGCTGTCTGGTATTTACAATCCTTTTAAGTTGGGCTCTTTTTATTTGAACAATATTTCAGCAAAGGAGACCTTGTCATCTGCGATTTGTTGAATGATTATACAAATATGCACACGCATTTACTGTTCCTATTCCTTTCCCTCCCCAGATCTATCATTAACTTTTGTCATTTACAGTGGTTATAGCAGGGGCTGTGTGCATCATGTCCTGAATTTGCTGCAATCTAAAACACGAGATAAAGTTGTGTACCAGACATTTTGCTTATTGACGCGTACTGCCACGTTCTGTGAGTTAAAACACAAAGAAACAAAGGTATTAATGTTAACCATTCTTCAAGATAGGATTTTAAGTGACTGTTTAATTTATTATTTACTTTTTTTATTCTCTCTGCTGAAGAGTGGCATGCATCCCTCCTGCCTGCACGTGGTTACAGCTAGTACCACCGCACTTAACAAGGTAGGAGGTCCCATCCATTATATTTTTCAATGCATCTGCACGAATGCCACAGCACTTAGACTTTTACACCCTGCTGCTAGCATGGGAAACTGATTGTCAGTCCTCCAACTGTACAAGTGTCATCTGCAGGTTGAAATGACTATAAATTAATTATGTCTTTCTGGAGGATCGGGGGAGTGGATAAAAATGCCTAGATCACACAACTTATGACAGCTCTCTACTGTCTGCTTGAAGGGTTATTAATTTTCACCTTCTTGCCTTTCTTCCATACCTCTTCTAAAGGTCAGTAATGAGGGTACTGCTTACCATGAGCAAAGTGGCTGCCCTGTTCATTTTGTTGCATGTGGGTTTTCTTGTTTTGCTTTGCTCTTCTGAATATATATATATTTTTATAAATACTGGAGGAAATTATTATTTGAGAAATCGGTTTGTAATTTACGACTCTATGGGAATAACAGATGGGGGAAGTGAGCTTTCATGGAAGCCATGATGGTGTCCTGGGTAGAGATCATACACAGGTTTTCCCCCAGAGCAAACCTCAACCTTCATTTCCTCCTGCTTTGCTTCTTTACTTGCAATGAAGCGTTTCTTTAAATAATATAAGAAGTTGTAGATACCTCGTATAATGTCTTCCCTACATGACAAAACCTAATGCACCCATGAACCCTAATTTGTTCTTCTGCAGCAAACTCTGGACTAAATTTAAATTGCATTGATGTCCAAGTTTCTCATAGTAAAACTCCCCAGTTATTTACAGTTTTGCTTCAAGGTGTGCCTAGAAAAGCCTACAGGCTAGGCAGCCAGAGCCTAAAAACCGTCAAAACCTACACGCTCCAGAAGACGACTTCTTTCACCTTCAGATCCTGCTCTGAGAAATGTCCAGGCTGTGTTGCAGGACCAGGTCCTGTATGAGATGAAGCACTTCTGTGCAGAGGTTCACTCGAGACAGGAGAGACCTCCCCAGAGAGTCCTCCCGTCGGAGTCGGTCTGGGCTGCTGCTTCCCTGCCCGCACTTAAATTCTTCTGTCACTAAATTCTGTACAAAACCTGCACCAAAGCCTTCCCAATTTTGTCCATTGAAGCTGTTTTATTTGGTGTGATGGTAGTGAATATTACTTGGGTTGGGCACATAAAAGTGTGAAAGTGGCTACATAGTATATCTGCATACTCGTGCCTTTGTCAGGGCGTTCGATCAGTAGCTTCTCCGGTGGTGGATATGTAGGGTAGAACATTTCAGCATCCACAAGTACTAAATGCTCAGGCTGCAATTAGGTATTTTAATTTTTTTTTCCAAAAATAGCCACATTTGCTGAGGACTGTTTAGTCCTTTCTGAAAACCAGACCTACCTCGCTACCTAAATCACTACTGAAAAGAAGTACTTGATATTTTAAAATGCATCTTCACGAAAAAGATGTACTAAAACATATTAGGACACCAGAGAAAATAACCCAGTTTATATTGTCACTCTCTCAGAAAGTTTTTAAGCATACTTCAGTGGTGTAAAGAGACTGGTTCTTTTAGAGTCTGATATAAAACACATTTATTTGGTACCAATCAAATCAGTGAAGAGAACAATACCCTCATTTATACATGTGGATATGTTTGGCTCTAGTCTGCACACCATGAATCATGTATGTGTTAGAAATAAAGTTTATTGTGAACAAGTCATTATGGAATTAAAGTTTCTTTCCCAAAAATACTGCGAGTTTATGCATACTCTTCAGCTGTTACAAATGCTTCTCAGCTGGTGTGTAAATCATTGATAAAAGTGACAACTGGAAAATGTGAAACTTACTATATAAAGTTCAGCTGAAAATATTTTTTGTTTTCAGCTGCAAATCAGAAAGTGACACATTCCAGCTGCAGATGAAAAAATATTTTAATTCTGAATTACCACTCTGTTTCCTCAGGGGAAATGATTTAGGTGTCCTGCTTTTGTCTCTGCTATTCTCAGATTCTCTCTTAAGTGATGCATCATGATTTTTCTCTTGTGATGGGGCTTAGTGGAGTGTGGTGCTAGATGTATGAATATAATTTAATGGCAGATAAAGAGGAGAAAGGAAGAAAAGATGCATTTATTTTCCTTGAAGAATTGATTTTTTTTGGATTGAGATGTTTTGCTATTCGTTATTTTGATAAGAAAGTGAACTTTAGCAAAGAAAGCAACATCTTATCATTTAAAAAAAAAAAAGTGCTCAGTTGAAAACTCAATATTAAGAGATGTTGACCTATCATAGCGAACAAGAACACTGAGAACGAGCTACTGTCAGTATGCAGAACACATCTTTTGGTAGTAATACATATGTATGAGAAATTATCCTGTTAGAGGCATATAGTGAAGAAATCTTGATTGCTTTCTGGTGTTATTTATATATTTAAATTAGTTAGAATTTTAAAATTAGTATATGCAGAAAACAAGGAGGATATTTAGGACATACCAAAATTTTACAATAACAACTCTATTACTAATAATTGCAGTGCTGCAAATCTGATAGAACTCAATAAAAGTCACTTAATTTACACCAGAATGAAATATGAGAAACAAGGCATTTTGATGTTTTTTAACACGTTGATACAGTGAAGAGATCCTCTCTCAGCTCTAATTGGCTTGGATAGAAATGTTGTTACTGCACGCTGAAACAAAGATGTTTGGTCTGCTGTCAGTTTGTATGGCTGGGCTCTTATGAGTTGAATACAGAGAAGTTGTTCGGTGCTGACTATCTAAACCATGCTAAACAAAATATTGAACTCCTAAAGACCTTATTTTTTGTTTTTCGCTGGCCTTGCAAACCGCTGTGAAAGTTGCCTGAGAGGCAGCTTCGATGCCGGGTTCCCAAAGCCCGAAACCAAAGCCTGCTTAGGCCAGGGGAAGAAAGCCTGGGACCGCAGAGGGTGTTGGAGGGGACCCAGCGCGGGCACCGTGCCTCCGGGCTGAGTCCTTCTCTGGAAGGCAAGCTGTGGAAAAGCAAGCTGTTCATTGCACAACACTATCTGCAATGATGTGATCTTTTTCCAGCGTATATTTGATATTGCTACTAGCTAACTTTCTTACGTTGCGCTGTCTTCTACCACCGATGTGGATATAGTTATTTCAGGAGTTTTTGTATGTTTCTTTTTTTTATCTTTAATCATACTTAAATGAGTTGATTTATACATAGCACTTGTAATCATAGTCAAGCGGATGCGAGAAGGCTTAGAAAGGACTTTTGAAGTGCCAGTTAGCTGTAGGACATAGACCCTGGGTGATGACTTACGCATCGCCAAATAAATCAGTCTGCAACACTATAAAATCAATGCTACTTCATGTTGTTCATAAAACAATTAATATGAACAATCTGACTTCAAAACTATAAAATCAATTTTGGTTCGTGTTGTTTCATAACGCAATTCATAGGAGCAGCCTGACTTCAAACGTCTGCTGTCGTGCCAGCCGCCGGAGCATTAGCCTTAGAGATGCCAGAGGGTCTCTGAGCATTTCAGCCGGGCTGCCGGGCGGGGGGAGGCCAGCTCTGCGGCCTGGCTGCGGCTCTTCCTGCAGCCCGGCACCGGGAGGGCTCCGCTGTGCCGCGGGCAAGCGGCTCCGGCCACAGGGCAGCGTTTTGCCGAGAGCCTCTGCCCTGGGCTCCGGAGCTTCAAGCCCTTCTTGGAGAATCCGCTGGTAATTCTTGACGTCTGTGCGGTCTGTTCAAATAATGCCTTTAGGCCATGTTAGCAGAGGAAATATTTGAGAAAAGCATCACTGCTTACGGGGAGTTAAGTGGACAAAAATCAGCAAAAGGAATTCAAAAGAATTTGCGGGTGCAGCAGAGAAGCGCTCACAGAAAGCTAAGGTGCCGGTAAACAAGAAGAATGAAATATTTAGTTTCAGACAGCTCTAATTTTGTCAGTCCCTGCCATAGCCGTGACCCATTAACAGACACTTTCTGTAGGAGGGTAATGTGTAGGATATACAGCTAACAGACTGTAAGTGGAAAATTCTTGGAGGCAGAGGGCTGAGTGAAACTTTTTGCATGAAATTCTTTTCCAGCAAAATATGTAAATTTGCAAGCAGTAATATGTTTTGATAATGTGTTGACTTCAGAAATTTTTTGAAAAAGTTCCAAGGAAGCCAAAACCCTTAAAGAAGGTATTGATTTATGGATTATATATGTCTTTTTATTAGAAATTCTCTTTAATAGTATTTTAAAATATGTGAAGTAAAAGAACAGTGAACTTCATAAGATATGGTATTATTCCAATTTTTGCAGCTATACATTTGCCACAGACATAAAAAAAATATATATTTTTTTCCACTGTGGTCTAATTTGTGAATTTTTGTCACATATAGCAGGTGCCCATAGACTCTGCCTTGGCCTCCGAAGCCAAGTGTAGTAACAAATATAATAATAATTAATCATACAAATGGAGAAAGAAGAAGGAAAAAAAGCCTCAACGGAAAATGCTGAAAGGGGAACAGTACCATGCCTGATCTTGCATAGTGCGTGTTGGTACTGTGTCACAAAAATCTCATCGAGAGTAAAAATCACGGGTAGACGTGTATATCTTCTAGTCGTGGTTCTTATGTGCTGCAAGTGTCACTGCTGGTTCAGCTGACGGCACAGGAGCTGGTCAGAAAGCGTTTTGGCTGCTAACTGTGCCTAAAGCAATTACATTAATGTTGGTTTCCTAAGCGTTTCGCATCGTGTCAGGAAGTCTGTGTTTGTCGCCTTGTGGCTGATAATGGGTGCCCGTGAGCCTCTGCCTTTCCACCCGACGCTTTGTTCTTTCATTTCCCCTGGAGAAAAAAACGAAGGCAGAGCTGCCACTGACAGCATGGGACGTACTCCAAGGGCTGTTTTGGCACGATGACAGTGCGCGTGGCAATGCGTTTTCACGGGCCCTGGAAAATTCTCAGCCGCTGCCGTGGGCTTGCCGAGGCTGCTGCTGCTAGCTCAGGGCGAGGAAATGGGGAGGTCACCAGCTGGAAAGCTGAAGAAAAGAAGAAGTTAAAAAATAAAAAAAATAAATAAAGGCTGAAGCAACTGGCAGGCTGGTACTGCCAGAAGACTGGATTTGAAAGGTGAATTTCAGTGAAACTTACGTTCTTGAACAGCTGCTGAACATCTATGCATAAGTGCAGATGCGGGCAGAGTGGGCAGTTTCAGGTGTTTTTCTTTTGAGGAGGGGAACCAGGGACACGGCAGCGGTGCTGGTGGCTGGGGAATGTCCCAGTAATCAGGCTACCTGACCTCTCCCTGCCTGCCCTGCAAGGAGGGTCTGCAGAGAGAGCTTTGCTTTCTGGTGGCACAGCTCGGCGGCTGGCTGGACAGAAGCAGGCGATCCATCCGCTTGCATTAGCTGATCCGTGCCTGGGTTGGGGATTCATGGTGTGATCTCCCATTGACTGCTGCTCAGGGTATATTTATAGTACAATTTCTCCAGTTAAATATAAATTAATTATCATTTATATTACAATATTATCCTTGGGCCCCCAAGGCTGCTAGTTCTGCACAAATTTATGCTGTAAAAAATGCTTCCTTCTTAAAGAGGTTACTGTTATTATATGTAAATCTATAATGCAAAGAAAGTCTGAAGAGGCATTATCATCTCCATTATTTTCTCATCCTTGTTTCAAATAGGAAACCTGAAATAGATTAAATGATTTTTTTCCATGGGTCTCAGAGAATTTCTTACTGGAGACTGGGAATTCAGCCAAAAAGGTCTCAGATTTCAGACCACGTCCATAAATAATCAGTTACCCCAACAGTCCAAATAAATATCGATATTGAACATATGTACATATGTATAAATAAGAACAAAGCACTGCAGTAACTGATTCATTCTACAGTAAAAAGACTACAGTGTTTTAATCTGGAATTCTAGAACCTACAATGTGCTTTCTGCCATTCTGCAGTTCTTACACTTCAAGTTACATTTCCTGGGTGGAGATCCGGTGTTAGTGAATATGTGCTGCCTGAAGCTAAAACCTGAGCCTTGCAGAAATAGTTTATATTTCAAAATCTAGCAGAGTCTTTTAAACTCTTGATGTATATGTACTTATTTGAAAGCATTTGCAAAGATATCAGCTTGTGTTGTTAAAAATTTTGTTTTCAGATGCTGCTATCATTTCGCTAATTATTATTAGATTCATTATAGGTGATACATTTTTTGTTCTGGCTCCAGGGTAGCCTGCTAGCTTGATGAGGGACTTGGTGGCTGCAGGACCACAGCCCTGCTGAAGGGGAGCTGGGAGGTCTGTGCCCGCAGCTCGTGGCCCTGCGCTGGGCTTGGGCTGCGGGGTCCCCAGGCCGTGGTGGGAGCTGCTTTGCCTCCCTGGTCCGCTTGGGTTACGACCAACTCCAAAAGACGGCACAGGACAGGGCTGGGAAGCCCCGCTTGTCCGAGTTAAAGATGATATTTTTCCTGCCTCTGTACACCTGCATTCAGGAGCCTCAGGAAAACATAAAATCCCTAGGTTCCAGTTGAATCGGAGTAATATTTGTAAAGAATGGGGACATCCCGCTCTATGGAAACTTTGGATCTCAGTGTGCCTTATACCACAAATCAGTGTCTTGTTTATAGTTGAGCTAATTAAACTTTACCTGTCCATTTTAATAGATCCTCAGTAATAGTTTCACTGAATACAGCATGAGTAACGTATGTCAGGTATGGCTCAGGTGGAGATGTGTGTTCCTGTGGCAAGAGGCAAGTAGACTTATGGCTTAAAAATTTTTCTTACAGCAATTTCAAATGCGGACTGTTTATTTTGATGGGAGGATGAGGCTGATAAAGACCTGCTCCAGGTTTCAGTTAATAAATTCATGATTTAAGAGAATCTTTGCAATATGAAAAATGGGAAATGCCATAAAGCCCTTTGTTGAGGTTTTTGGCATACTGGTGACATTTAATTTCAGAGTATGCAACCTACTTCTTATAGGCTACTTATCTTTTTTTATTTGGGATTTTTGCAAAGTAACATATGAAGGAAACTATTATTATTGAGGTCTCTGTTAACACAAGAAAAGTTAGGATTTGGAGGGAAAGAGATGAGACTAATCAATGGTCACTTTCCTGTGGTCTGAGAAAAATCTCTCGGGTCTCTATAACCAGATGGGAAACAGGTTTTGTGCTGCTTTCCTTCCCCTTAGAAAGAATCGCCATCCTCAGTGTAAGAGACTTGGTTAGGGCTAATTTTAGGAGTGTGATGAACCATGGTTTTCTTTTCATTCGCTCGTAGGGGTTGTAAATTGCTAATGATCTGCAGCAGAAATTAATTATTGCTAATTATCCCCTTTCAGCCACAGCTCAAGTCTTCTTTTAGCACAGTGTGCGGATGCAGGTTAAATGAAGTCCAAATTTCATTCCCCTTTCTGTCCTTGAAGTAAACAGCAGATCCTGTTCCCTCCTTGCATCCAGGTACAGGAATGCAAGGGGGAGTGCTTGTCATGTTGCCAGAGGCAGAGAGGTCTGTACTTAAAGCCTAAAATGGGATTAGGGCATCTCTTTTGTCACAGGTTCATTCTTGCTGCTGGGGCTTTAAGTAGCGTGAGGTGAGACTGGTATCTCTCCCAGATAAATATACTGAGGGAAATTCCTTGTGTGAGAAGAACAGTGCATCTGACTTCATATAAATTAAGGTCACGTTAACTTTCCACATACACTATGCAAAATGATGATACTATGCAAAATGATAGTAGTCTGTGTATAAACAGTTCCACTGTTATTGAAAAGTGTAACTTGCAAAATGTAAAGGATGGAAATTAACTATGTGTTTGACAACAGGTATCCCCGAGTCACTTTCCATAGTTAATTTCCATCCTTTATATTGGCCAACTACATGAGATCTGATCTAGTCCGTGGTTACATCACCCAAAACAGACACGTAGTTTTGATCAGCTCAGCGGGTGCTCTAAGCCGTGCGTTCCCTCGCCTCAGTGAGCTGAATCTAGAGGTGGACACAGAAGTCAGAAAACAGCCACCAGCAAACCACGGTGTTTTCAGGGGACAAAGAGAAGTCAAGTATATTGTCTTTTCGGTTTGGGGTTGTTGGTTTTTTTTTCACCCTGTCACAAAGTTATTGTAATTTGGCTTTGTAGTGAACTAACTTTAATGAGGATATGATGTGCCTGCTGGCAGCGTGATGCTCTCCCTTGTCTAACCTTGGAAATGCATCAGCTCTGAAGGCACCTACAAAAGTTTGCCAGCAGGAAAGCAAGTGCCTCAATTTCTGCATTTCATCACATGCATAATTGCTGGAATGTTGAACTACGTACCTCTATGTAATGGCAGAGTCCTCCCAGCAGTGAACGTGGAAATTTCTGGGGCAGGGCCCAACAAAACATGCTTTCTTCTTGCAAAACAGCCCCAAGCTGCTCTCTTTTCATTAAATATCCCAGCACTTGAAGGGCTCCTGCAGTTTGCAAATGTGTTTTGAATCTCATCTCTCTCTGGCTCAGAGGTGTGATTTCAGCTAAAAGAAGTGAGTGCTCCTAGAGACAGGGAGAGTTCAGGGCATTTTCTTAGACAGTGGTAGAATCAGCTTGTGCTTCAGTGAGCGTTCATGCAAAGGAAAGCCGAGACCACCAAAAGCCCTATTTTTAGGTGCTGTCATTTTGAAATAAAGTCCCCGTGGTGAATGTAGCCTCCTGTTGACTTTAAACCATCAACTTGAAAGCTGCTGCTGTTCTTTCACCTGCATCTGGCGCGTCCTCACACAACTCATTTGGTGTCAATCATTCGCTGGTGGGAATTGTGATAATCTTGTCTTTGGCTGCATTTGAAGTTTTAGGTTAAAAATCTCTCCAGCAGACCTCATCTTTTTGACTCAAACTACATAACTAGAATATTCATTTACTGAAGGGACAGAGTATTTTAAAAACAAAATACCATGCTGCTGTCTAAAATGTTGCATCTTCCCCTCTTCAGAGGTAAAGAAACTTCTCTAGCACAGATAACTGAAAAGAAAAATAATCTAATCCAAAGTGTATGGGTTTCAAACAGAGAGTTTTCTGACCATTTGGGAAGGTCTCTATTTTTCATTATGGCTCAAGCTGTGCTGAGGAGCCGGAAACTTTGTACTACTTGGGACTTTTTTTATTCAGTGTTTTTAGCTGGATTTCAAGTTGACTTGGTTCCTGTATGTTAGGTGGGGATGGTACCCAGGCCCCTCTGAGAGGGGACGATGGGGAAATGGATATTAAAAGAGGATGGCTGGAAGAGCCAAAGCTTCCAAGGCAGTGTCAAGAACAATTGTCCCTAAGGATTTTACAGCAGCGTACATGGAAACTGGGGGGATGCTGCCCACGCCATCCTCTGTGGGTCAAGGTGTCTGTTGTGAGGCAAAGTGAGGCAGCGAGGGAGGACGTGTCCCGTGGGGCATGGTGACTGGGCTGGGTGTCCGCCAGTGGGCCTGGGCCGTGTCCTGGGCGGGCAGTGGGAGACCCTGGACTTCAGCAGGTGTTTGCCCGGCTGCAGGGTGCTTCCCTGTAGCTCCCCAGCTGATGGGGAGGGGGATAGGGCTTCTGAGGGGCACGAAGTCACCTGCTGCAGGGTCAGCTACTGCACTCTTGTTTCTCCCAGCCCTGCATGACTGCTGTGATCGTCTTAGCGTCTGCAATAACAATAATCTGGTGAAAGGATACTGCTGTAGAAAGCCTATTATCTGAACAGTGAGAATGAGAGCCAGTAATTCCCACATGCTTCTTAATGGCACAGATCTGCTATAAAGAATGGTTTTGTTTCTGTGGAGCCAGCTCTTCTTAGCCTCAGCGTATATCTCTATTATAAGCCACAAAGAAAATGAAGTGTGCACCGGTCCCCGCGGTGCGCGGCAGGCGCAAGTACCAGGCTCTGCATCCCAGGGCTGTCCGGGAGAGCAGCTGGCTTTCAGAGCCCCGTGTCACGGGAAGGCCGATGGCTCAGGCTGGTGACAACCAGCTGTGTGCTGAGACATCTCCGCTCCCTCCAGCACCTGCCCTTCCTCTGTGAGAAGCCCAAATGATGGCCCTCCTACTGAGGGCTGTGTGCTGAGGAGATGTGCTGTACCTACCTGCGCACCTTGAGAGCTCATCTGCAGCCTTTATTACAACAATTACTAAGGATCATTTGACTGCAAATGCTGGCTCTCTCATGCTATGAATCAATCAGTCATTAACCTTAGCAGTATCGACGTGTTCTCACTATGCATCTCAAGCTGATTAATAAACAAAAGAAGAGTTAAGAGCCCATTCTGCACGCTGTGATGTATTCCTGCATTAGTGGATCTGGATAAATACAGTGACACTTCATTGTGTTGTGAGAGATTTATGAAGGAACTACAGCGTGGGAGAGAAGGGGAGAGAAAAGAGACAATGGTGCTGAGATGTGCTGATAAAGAACAGAGCTAGGTAAAGCAACGGGAGCAGCGCACGTATGTGTGCACATCTGAAAAGCATCTGACTGTAAGTTAACACAGGCTAGGTAGGAAATGCTTTCAATTTCTTTTCTCGTGTCATTTGTGATTCCCAACTTCTTGAATCATTCTGGGAACAATCGAGATCAGTATGCTGAAGGGAAAGGAGCAAAAGAAAGAAAGAAAAAAGATTGCTTGAAAGTACATCTTTTTGATGTGTCTTTTCAAGTGACCACAGTTAGGAACCTATGCTTATGTCTTGCAAAATATAGTCCTGTGTATCATGAGCTGCCTGACTACTTTAAGACACTTTAGTAATCCAAACAAGCAGGAAAAGACTGGCTCATTCAGAAGTCTGACTTGTGGCAGTGTATAAAATGACTTTGAGGTCACCCTTCCATCTCCACCCCACTTTTTTTTTTTTTTTTTATCTTGGCCACCAACACCCAGCCAGTGGCTGCTCGCCAACATGATGCCCACAAGGCGCTTAGACATTTGCTGGAACAATATTCCTGTAAACAGTCCAAATCGAGGAAATATGACATTACCTGCAGAGCTTTAGTTGCTCAAGGTTTCTGCTTGCGACAAGCCGGGGTTGGGGGTCTCTGCTTCAGGGCGCAGCAGCCAGGCTGGCTGGCGTGGTAAGGAAGAGGTGCAGTCCCTGCTCCCACGGACAGAGTTGGCCACCACAGTTCGTCGCCACTTGCCAGCTGACTCTCACAGCAATGCTGGCACCTCGGCAGGCAGCGCAGTCCTGTAATGGCAGGCAGAAATTTGGGACAGCGGAGAGCAACCTGCTTTTCATTACCTGGCTCCTCCTGGGTAAATAAGGGAACAGATGTGATGAGCACAGCAAACCACACGGAGCTCCTGCATCCTGGGCTCTGCAGCTGCCTGCGACAGCAGCCAAGCTTCCCAGCTTCAGTCAGCAGAGAATGGGCACCGGGTCTGTAGCTGTCTGAAACAGACGGTCTGGAAAACAATGTCCTTTTTATGAAACGTGAAGCACTTCATTGACCCTCTTGCATAAATGTTAGGACCTGTGGGCACCTGAATTTGCAAGTCCCCAACCTGGATGAGCCTTTGTGAATGAACTACTTCTACTGAGTATCTGCAGAAAGAGGTGCCCAGATGGCATTTGGAAAAATCTGCCCATTTCGGTGCCCATGACCGGGTGTCCTGGAGCTTGACAAGTCGCCAGAGGCCTCAGCAGCTTCATTTTTCCTAATTTCTGACATATGTAGAACTTCAGCTATGACACGATTAATTTAAGCCATTAGTGAGAGCTGGATCTGGGCCTTTATAGAGCCAAAGGGACTATATATCGTGTTTTAGGAATGAAACAAATTCTGCTTCTCTTAAGAGGGGGTTACAAGGGACTAATCTGCCTGATGTAGTTCTTCAGTCAGCTTTAGGTAGGTCTGCTGCTGGTTAAGGTACCCCGCATCCTTGTGACTCTCTGGGTGCAGGTGGGTCTTGGGGACACTCAGCCCTTTCAGGAGTCGGTTGCATGCACAGACCATCTGATACATTTCAGATAAGAAGTTATTTGCAGGCAGACTGGTCTAAAGCTTATCGCTCTGTCTTTTTTTGTCTTTATCCACATTTTCAAAGCATGTTTATTCAGGTCCTAAGTGGGACCTTATTAATGACCTCCTGTTAGCTTCTCTTTCATGAATATGAATATCTTCATGCAAGGTTTTGCACATTCAGCTTTGTAAAAACATGACCTTTAAAATGAGTGCCAGTGTCTGGCAGCTTTATACAATCTCCATTTATACTAAATAATTTCAGTCCACTTTAAAAATTTCTCAAATAATAATTTATATCCTAAATTAATATATATGTATATAAATAATTTCTGAAGTGTGTCCTAAGTTTTAGACCTTCTAGCCAGTTCTATTATACTGTTTCTGATTATATAAATGTATATACACTAGATGTATTTATAGAATAAGTAGCTATTACAGCTGAATATTTAAATCAAAATGAGTAATTTATACAGGTTTTCTACATTAGAGGGTTCATTATAAAACCACAGTGTTCTTTATCACTCTAGCATCTTGTATTATTCTTTTATGTAACTATACAGATTGATTTGAAAAAACACCCTCTGCGGGTATCTCAATTTTTAATCAATCTATACCGATCAGTTGTGTTTGGTCAGATGTGTAATAGGACATTGTTCTTCTGCTGTGACTAGATGAATGCACAGCTAATCATGACATGAATCATTACATTTGCAAAGCAAAATCCATTTTCCACCATTTCACTTCCCATGAACATTTTTTATAAAGATAAATTGCTGAAAGGCAATATTTTTGAATATCTTGGTCATTTTTAAGGGTCTCCCTTGAGCAGCTTTAGAAATTATTTGCACCTGATTTTAAGCAGGGCAACGCGGCCAGGGCCCTGAACAGGACTCCCACGGGCGTTATTGGTCTGAGTTGTTGAAGTCGAAGATGATGAGGTTGGAGGAGGAGGCCAGCCTGACCCGCCCCATCCCCTCCACTCGAACAGAGGCTCCCGAGGCCCTCTTTAACCTAGCTTCTTCTGTAGTTATTTGGTTTAAAAACTGATGATCTGGACTCAAATAGCACAATCTCTCTGTCTGCAGCTGGTGTCGATCTAGTTTCCATTTACCACCAGATTATCACGGTTTGGTCAAGCCATGCAAAGTACAAGACCTGAAGAAACGGAGGCGGTGCCCGCAGGCGCATGGGAGAGGAGCGGCCGAGTGGTGGGTGCAGAGACCCAGGCGGGAGGTGCCTGGGAGTCCCTGGGTTCGCCCGCGGGCGGGCTGCAGAAGCGCGCTCCCCACCTGGGCTAAAACGCTCGTGCTGCCCTGTCTGTGCAGCAAATGCTTCTGCTCCTGTAACCGGGGGCACAGGTTGGTGAGTGGTTTCCTACCAGCTTCCTCATGGAGGAACGCTTGGAGTGAATATTCCCATTGCATCAGTGTTTTCTGCCTGAACTGCCTTCCATTTAGAGTTCTGTTGTCATGTTTTGGGGATGCATTTCCCCCATAAATTTACCTTGGCGAATAGCCGAGCTCACAGCTGGAGCTCCTCAGGAGAGGGTTTTGTTAAGCGGCTGACCCCTGAGCTTGGTACTGCATCTCCCCTGGAGGTGTCCCAGCCCCAGCTCTGCTGAGAGGAACGTGATCTGAGCAGAAAAGGAATGAAGACAAGAGAGCTTAACAGACTTGCGGAGTCTTCACTGGAGCTTGAAGAGGCTGGCAGAGCAAAAGCAGAGGGCTGCAGCTGCCCCTTCTCACCCTATTGCAGCTACTCCTCTCCATTGGCTTCAAATGCAGGCTGGTACCTTTTGAACCTTTCAGTTTTCATCTGCAAATGGGGATTGCTGCTTTCCTTCTCTCAGCCTGTCCAGTCTGTCTGTCTAGGTTCTCAGTTGTACGCAGCAAGAGGAGTTATATAGGTAGAAAGCAGCTGGTGCAGCTGGGACCCAATATCTCAGGGTGCCATTAGACACCACAGTTACGTGCAAGATGGCAAAAATGAAGTACCAGAACAGGTTAATGCAGAGAGACAGACATAAAGTTATAGTGCTGATAGCCCTGTGTTGGTGAAGATGAGTATCTCATAGACCTCCTTGAAACCAGAGAGGAATTTTCTCCCTTGTAAATTATTTGCAATGATGTTAACATACTGATGCTGTCTTAAAAAAAAAAAAANGAATGTTGAGGCTTTCCAGTGCCTGGAGGAAAGAGATGAGAACGTGTTTGTCTGTGAGTGCACACAGAGGTGAGATCTGGCACATCCAGAACAACTGCAGGAAGCCGAGTGTTTGAATTAATACTACAGGAGCAGGATACGGCATTTGAAGATCTCATAGGCATTTAGATGCCTTAACCCCCTATGGATTTAACCCCAAGTGAAGCACTTGCAGGTTTAAAAACCAAAAAGTTGGCTCTGGTGAGGGAGCACGAGAGGCAGCGCGCAGCGAGAGCTCTCCTCCCAGCCCCAAGAAGTGCTCCGCTGGAAGCAGCCAGGCGGCAGAGCGGGACGAGGTCTCTGGGTGGAGAAAGCCCCAGCCGAGGACGGGTCTGCGCGGAGGAGATCAGGGTGCTGATTGCAATATACTTGTTCTGCCTTTCCTGGAGAACAGCAAGAGGAAAATATGATTTAAAATAACTCAGCCCCCAGCTCCTGAAGAACTAGAGGAAGCAAATTAAATTACTGTAGGAAAAGAATAATAGCTGGTAGAAGTGTGAAGTGTTGATCTTATGTATTTTTTGCACATTGTAGAGATCCTTAAAGGCTGTCAGCATTTTAATTAAATATGACAGCTTGACAAAAGGAGCAGCTAGGTGTGAAATGCATATACTGCTGGAGGGAGGCTTTCTGCACAACAGTGACCTGGAATCGGGATGTCACTGACTGTGACCTTCGCTGTGCCTTGCGGAGCAGCTGGGGCTGCAGGCAGGGTTGTCAGCTGTGCGGTCCCCAAAACTGACACGCCACATTCATTATTGCAGGAGCAGGGCACAGCGAGAGCACCACCAGTGCCGCTTGCCGCTGCTGTTGCCATGCATAAGTGCCAGCCCTTCCCCTTGACATGGAAGCTTGGTTTCTTGTTGGTGCATTGGACCTGCCTTGAAAAATGCTGAGAAACCACATTTTTGTCATCTTCTTTCTGTTGGGGGGGAGGAAGGGGGAACGACCTTAGTTGTAAGATTCTGACATTTAATCTTATTATTATCAGAGACCAGCCGTGACTGTAACCTATAACTATGTTCTTTCTACCATTACAAGGCTTTTCCATTATACACTACCTCCAATGTAAGACTTTCCTAGCTCAGTAACACTTTGTTGCATTTCAGGCATCTCTATTATTAATTTGTTATTCACTGTAATAAACCCAGTCACAATAAGTTCATGTAGCACAAAGTGGGTATTTCATGTCTTCTGGTTATTCTTCCTTTGCTATTTCAATTGCAGGATTTCCCTGCTGCCAGGACACGGCACCCTCTGATGCCCTGATACAGCAGTATCTGTCCATACCTCTATCAACAGCAGTTGACTGACAGATGACTTGAAATCCATTCCAGAAATGGAACTGAAAATGCTTAAAACTTTTCAGTGCCATTTCAGATTTTTGAAGAATTTGTGTATTTCAATATTTTCAAGGTGAGGGCCAAGTCTGTCTTCTGTGTGACTCGTGAGAAACTACAGAAACCACGGCCAGGCAGAGCTTGGTGGAGCTGAGCGTACTCTGCCTCATGAAACCCCAGCGCTTTCCTGGGTTCAGATCCTAGGGGTCACTGATGTAACTTTCATGAGCAGCACTGCTGATGTTAAATCTGCTTCCACTGAGGCATGCTGTAGAAATGCGTTCTTCCATGTAGTTCATGAAGTAAAACTACCTTCAGATTCAGAAAAAAGATCTGGATTTCTTGAGAGTAGCAGGCTTGTGCACTCGTGTGTAGTGCAACTTTTTCAGTGCTGTGAAAATTATTCAGGTAAGAAGATAAATTCAGAGGGGACTGCATGTCCATTAAAATCCTGAAAAGAAATGAGTGGGAAACCCTGTGCAGGAAAACTTTTAGTTGTACTTAGCTGAATGTAATTGAGCTATACTTCAATGGTGCAGAAATAGAATCTCCTGTGCACCCAAGTAGGTGAAGAGTTCAACTAATCCCTCACAACCACATAAATTATCATTAAATATTATCCCAGTAGATTTCCAGCACTCATTCTGCCGTAATTTGTCCCTCACATCCTTAAGCATAAATAGTCATCAATGCAGAAAGGTGCAGACTTGAAACAAGCATCCTTTGAAAAGAGTGAACTAAACATTTTGTACCAATAACATATGATTCAGTGATACTTGTGCATTATTTATTTCCCTACATCAACATATAAACAATGTGGTTAATAACAAAATCAAATGCTCCCGTTCTATTCATACATTAATAATCATGCCTGGAGCAGCATACGATTTGCTGCTAAGAAAGTGAAAAAAACAATGTGCACCAGTGGAAAGTCCAGCTCTGCTGCTGGTGCTGTGGCTGTGAGCTGGATGGGGATGGGAAGGGCAGTGGGAGCTTTGCCAGTGGCGTTGGAGGTGAGCAGTGTTGGACGGGGACACCCCTTCGCCTCAGAGGGGCTGGCCAGCGCCACCAAAACCAGCAGAAATATCGATGCTCCTGCATGTTGGTTGCAGATCTGGCCCACATGGCCCTGTAGCTATTTCAGAAACTGGTACAGAGAAGTGAATACCATTGTACACGGCCAAAATCAAAACAAAAAGTGTGTTCAGCAGAATGATCAATAAACGTTTTGCAACAGGGGCTTGACAGCTTAGCTGGTCGTTTTCTGCCTGCCTGCTGCTGAGGGAATTTTTTGGAAAACAAAAAAAAAAGAAAACCCCTCTTCTAAAACCATAAGTCAATTCAGACAAAAAAAAAAAAAA
>VXAA01003085.1:983758-1021602 GCA_013399115.1 Anseranas semipalmata
AAAAACCTGATTTTCCAACCGTATCTGCTTTCAAATGGTTTCAGATTATGAATTTACCAGGTTCTGTTTGTTCATTAGCACTTTTGTTACTGCTTTTGATGGACAAAATGATAGTCCTACCACACCTGCTGCATAAAAAAGGACTGAGCCTGTGAGTTTGCAGTTTCTATACATCTAGTCAGCTGCCAAGTTATTGAACTTAGACTCATCTAATTCACCTGGAAGAACTGGGTTATGCTAAATTCCCTTCTTTAAGCACTGGTGCGTTGCTCAGACTAAAGTTGACACACAGCTTTCCCCTTTAAAGGTTGTTTCTATTCCTTTCTGCTGTTAAAACAATGTTGAACCTTTTAGAAAAATAAGGTGTTTCTGAACAGTTTAGAAAAATAGACTATTTGCTAAAACAATAGTACTAAATATTAGAACAATATTATTAGAATTAAAACGGTAATATTTAAAAATAATCACTTTATCAGAAATCAGAACAACTTCTGAAAAGCTTAGCATGTACACGTAGACATCTGATGTTATCCTTCCATTTTTAATAAAATCGTAGAATCACAGAATGGTTTGGGTTGGAAGGGACCTTAAAGCTCACCCAGTTCCAGCCCCCTGCCATGGGCAGGGACACCTCCCACCAGACCAGGCTGCCCAGGGCCCCATCCAGCCCGGCCTTGAGCATTTCCAGGGATGGGGCATCCACAGCTTCTCTGGGCAGCCCATTTCAGTGCCTCACCACCCTCTGAGTAAAGAATTTCTTCCTAATGTCTGATCTAAATCTACCCTCTTTTAGTTTAACGCTGTTACCCCTTGTTCTATCACTATACTCCCTTGACAAAGAGTCCTTCTCCAACCTTCTTGTAGGCCCGCTTTAGGTACTGGAAGGAGATAATAGATAAAGGTAAATGGTGCAAAGTCCAGTATGATGTTTAGGAAAGGAGAAGATGTATTTATATGGAAGTCTTTAAAAGCTACAGTGACTTTTTTTTTTTTTTTTTACGTGTTCAGACCCTGAACACTACAGATAAAACAAATGGGAGAACTGCATCGTCTGTCGCAGTCTTTACTCCAGAAATTTTCGCAATAACCCATTCTTTCTCACCTCTAAAATCTCTTCCATATAGCTTTTCATTTAACTGGAAAGACTACAAAATCTATTTCTAGGTGAACCCTAGCAGGAAAGGTTAGCCTGGCAAGAAATCTGATTACTTTTTCAGTTTAGAACTGCATCTGGAAACAATGGCTGAGCCAGAATTTGCATCACTTGCAAACTGTTACATGCTGCTTGAGATGGTCGTCTTTTTTTTTTTTTTTAAATCTATTTTTAATTAAACTATTTTCTGTCAAAAAGCTTTTTTTTTCTTGGTCAAGTTTCAAAGAGTGCGAGTGTGTTGACTTCAAGGAAACTTCGATGAGGAAAATATTGAAATAGCTTTTTTTTCCCCCATTTCATTTCAGTGAGCCCAAAGTGGCTTGCACCATCTTTATTGATCTAATTATGTCTTCCTGAGCCACAATTTACCTTCCCAAACTACCCCATTTTCCTTTGCTCTGAAGTTAAATCATTAAATAAAGATCATAAAGAATAAAAGCAATTCCCTGGATTCCCTCATTAACAGTGTCCTCTGGCTTCCCCAAGTCATTTTCGGTGCATGCAACGGGAAGGATGGAGACAGCCCTACAGCTCGCTCTTTCCCCAAGGCCCAGGGAAGAAGCCCGTGTCGTGCATCTCCGCGTAAGCCCGGGCTCGACCTTCACCTCGTGCCCCTGCAGGAGGCACGGAGCTGCCCGTACGAAACGCGGCACGCAGTTAGAAGCAGCAAGGGGCTGGTTGCAGAACCCTGCACAGCGCGTCCTCGGCGAGCAGCGCAGCAACTTCGGACTTGTTGCTGCTGCTCTGGGCCCTGGAAGCCAGCCAGGAAAACATCATCTTGAAGTGATTTGCAAGCCCTGGTGGAGTGCTGCTTAGAGAAAAACTGTTGGCTCTAATCCTGATCTTACACGAAGCTTCTGCACATAGCTTGGTATGAGCAAGATATTTTCAGGAGGCTGAGTGGGTCAGACTAATTTTCAAGGCCAAGGAGGGAAAAATAACTGATCTGTATGCCCTTGATGGGTGAACCTAACCCTGTGTGCTTTGGATTTGAGTTCTTCCTTGGCGAGGCTAGAAGTGATATTCTTTTAAAATATGTTAGAGATCAGAGAGAAGCTCTCACAGGAAAGATGTGTCTCAGAGCCCACCTCCATGCCAGGCTCCTGAACAACAAGGAGTGTGCCTGTGCTGCAGCATCCCTCCTCCTGATCTTCATCTCCTGATCTCAGCTCCGAGCCCTGAGCCCCCTTCTTCAGGAAGGTTCTAGCTGGAGATGGCTCTGGTTTGCCCTAGGGTGATAAGCTTGTATAAAATCTGAAACCAGCCCAGGGAATACGACAGAAGAACTCGGAGCATGATCACCCCCTTTCTTCCCATCCTGTGGTCTTTGTGAACTGAGGAATTTGGGTGGTCCTGCACCTTTTACAGTTCAAATCTCAATTTATCCTAACGCCATTTAATTCACATTGGACTAGGGGGAAAAAAAATCTAAAATATCAAGCTGTCCAGGGAAGGGATTATTTTGGTTTTTGTTGGCAGAAACATTTTTTGAAGTTTGCTTCTGATGATTGATTTTTAGTATTTTTTTTAATGATAGCTAATTAACAGATGTTTGGCAGCAGAGCTGTCTCAGTGTGTTTCTCTGAATGGAGCCCTTCCAACTCTTCAAGTAAGTCTGGACAGTTTCACAAAAATCCCCTTTAGGGAAAAAAAGCCTCATCAGCTGCACAAAGGTTAATTACCAGGGAGGCTGAGCCTGTCCCACCGCTGCTCCAGTGATGCTCCCATGCCCAAGCACTACGGGCCGGCATTGGCTCACCGTGCAGTGCATCCTTCACCTTCGCACACGAGCCCACCCCGGCAGTGCTCCTGCAAACGCTTTCCCACAGCAGCCGAGCCGGGCGTTATTTTGCTGCCGAGGCAGGCTTGCTGCAGCGTCCTCTCTGTGCACAGGGGAAAGGTGCAGGGTTTATCTGCTTCATTTCTCTGTTCTGGTGTTCTTCCCACGTACAGCAGAATAACTGCATCCTAGCACACACAAAAATGAACAAAACCAGAGCTTTTGTCCTTATCTCTTCCTGACTCCCTGTTTGTTCTCTTCCTATTCAGTGAGGTTTGAAACGGTTTTCCCTTAAACATTTCAACAATGTCTCCATCTCCTGCCTTCATTTTTAATATTCTTTTTGTGGAAACCATTATTTTAAAAAGAAACCCCACAAATTGATATTTTTTTCCCCTCAGGAAGACCTCCATATTTGGAAGACAGGTCCATTTTGAAGAAAGGGAAAAATAAACCCTCAGGTGTTTGAAATTTCTGTTCAGATCTGCTTTTGGTGCCCGCAGTGCTCTCCCAAGAGTCAGGGCAACATTTACCCCTGAGGTAGCAATTAATGATGGAAACTTTAGGTGGAATTAAGTTTGGCTCCTGGGGAAAGTCTGAATATCTTCTTTGATGAATTCCCCATATTATTGGACAAGTCATTTCACAAAACCTGTTACCCTGGATTGTTATTTACTCTGGTTGTATTCTTTTTGCTAAATTCAGCATAGTATTGCTCATTCAACATTCATTTGGATTCCCCCCCTGCAAGAAACATTCTTGTATCACTGTGTAACATCTAGTCATCTCAGTGCATGATTTTTGTACTGATCTGAAAACACTGCTGATATCCCAGCCACTGTATAAGATGGGAAAATAGGGTCGATTATCCACCCAGAAGAAACCTTGCAGTGTGTTGAGGCTCATGGCAGTCTGTGGGAAAAGCTGGCATTGACCCAGTCTGGAGGAAGTAGCTCTAAGCGAGGGACAGATTTAAGCTGATAATCTGAGGGCCACAAACAAAATCAAGCATAAAGCATGTTGTGTGTGTGTTCTGCTTCGGTCATCCACCTCTCGGTGATCCTGTTAGCAGTGTTCTTACGGAGTACCGGAGGATCTGGTCTCCGCTGCTGGGATGAGGAGACACCAAATGTCGTGCAGTGCATGCTGCAAAGCAGCGGCAGCCCACACCCAACATGCATTTTGTTCCCAGCTGTGCCACGCAGTGGAATAGTTTGTAACGCTGACTTATTCCCCTACAGACTTCAGAATAAGTCTTCCCATCAGTTCTGGTCTATCATTTCTCCTCATCTCTTAATTTATTCCTTCATTAAGTTTAGTCTAAAATGCTGATACCATCAGAGGACAGAACTTTTATGAAGAACACTGCAGTTCTGAGTTTTGTTTTGTTTCTTTTTATTGCAGCACTTCTTTAAATTGTATATGCTCTAAAGAGAAATGTCACCTTCTATTTGGCTTTGAGCAGAGGCAAAGCTTTACTGCCGTGTTTAGGCTTGCTTTAGCTTGAGTGGGTTAATAAAAAGTAATCAGCATTTATATCTGACTACTGCTCCAAACAAAAAGAAAGCCTTTCAGGAGCTTCAGAGTTATTTGGTGAAAGCCGAGAGGTTTACTTTGGTTCTGTGAACATCTCTATTTTCTGGAATAGAAATATCAAACGAGCATGTCTTTCCTTACATGAATCCTGACCTGTCTAAAATCAGCAGCCTGAGATACAGCCGCTGGTCAGCTTGTGATGCCCTCTGCATCCATCACACGCAGCCCTCTGCTCTCTGGAAAAAAGGAGGCTGGGTGAGCATGGTAACTCCCAGAGTGTTAGATGTTTATCCAGAAGGAAGCTTCAGAAATTCATCAGCTCCTGTTTGGGATATCACAGAGACTTCCGCTCTGTAAAAAATGGTGCCACACATTCCGACCTAAAAGTTTTCTTAAAAATCATATGCCAGAAACTTAAAAACTCTGGGATTAAAAAAGGAAACCTGGGTGGAATTATCTTTAACATCTTTAATTGCATCCCTTGCAAGGTTCTATTCCTATAATAGAGGGCATATGATAATTAGCATAAAAAGTGAAAGTCAATGTATTTGTGTTAAAGAGAGATATAAGTTTATGCTCAGTTGGAAAGTCCTTTTTGGTAGCATTTATTGTAGAGTTGTAAAAAATTATTCATAAAGGAAAGCAATTTTGCCAGGAAAAATATGTCTTAAAAGCTGTTTTCCAATTTACAGTGCTTTGTTTGTATTTTGTCATGGTAAAAATGTTCGGTGTGTTCCAGGGGTCCATACTTACTTATCCCTTCTTCTACTCAGGAAATATCAATAATCCTCAGAAAAAGATGGAAATGGCAGCAGTGCTGCTTTTAGCAGGAATTGTATGTTTCAAAAAGTAATAATTTTTGGTATCCCATCACAGAGACAAGCTGATATCTGAACTGTTGCAAACAACCTCAGGCAGGTTTTTACAGTCACCAATGCCAAAATTCACTTTGGAAAAAAAAAAAAAAAAAGTTATTGACCACTAATTATAATTAAAGCCAGACTTCTCCTTTTTCCCGAGCAGATGGGAAAAATCAAAATGTTAAGTAGCTTCATTTTCACCACGGGGCTCTTTCAAAGGTTTTAAGCTTCTGGATGGCAGCCAGATTTTTGGTTGGGTTTTTCTCCTTGTGTTTAGTCCCTGTAGCTCCAAAGGCACAAGACAGAGGAGCTGAACACAACTCCCTTCAGCGTGCCCTGCTTGTTTTCTCTTCTGCTCGGTTAGCAAACTTTACTCAAAGTAGGTTAATGTTTCCAATGCACAGCAGGCTCCAAAAGCAAAGCCTGATTTTTATTTTAACGTTTTAAGCTGTCAGCACTCATCCATTCAAGGACCTCTTCTATCTATCTGTTTACCTAAAACGGGATATTTTAAAATGAAATTCTCAAAGACCTAGGTGCTATTTTTAGAAAATAGAGGGGTTACTTCAAAAATAATCAGGCAATTAGCTTTTCTGCAGTGACAATTGTGATTTGTCTTATTGCTAAATAAGCCCTTACTTGTGAGAATTTGCATGGGGAGTCATCCAAGAAAAACAGGAGGCAGTGGGACTTGTATCAGAAGGCAGGTGTGTTTTTGGGTAGTCTGCATTTAATGTTCTCATCCTCACCATTCCTCTTGCATCAACTTCTCAGGCTCTGAGGACTTTGGACCTGGGCTCTGGTTGAAGACTGTGCCGTGACTGGGATGCAGGCAACCGTGGGACTGTTGTGGCATAGAGAGAGCGGATGCAGCACGGAGGCGGCAGTCAATGTATGTGTAAATATACGCTTTTCTTCTTTCTTTTGAAGTCAGGGGCGCTGGGGATGTTTCCCTTTCCCTGTGTAGAAGTGACCCCTTACAGCATGCTCTGCAGGGCCAAGGGTGCCTTGTGGGGCACCAGCACCCACCACCGGGAAGCTGAGAACCTGCTCCCGGCCCTCGGTGCTCTGAGGTGGTGGTCCTCAGCTGCTCCCCTCCATCTGCAGCTCAGAGGGTGTTACGGCAAAAGCAGCACGGTATCAGAAGAGCTAGCGGCTGTAAGGTTACGTAGTGGAGTTCATGGCTGACATCATTTTTACAGCAGGCTATGCGTAATTGCTGGGCTGGGAGAAAATGATAAATCTGTGCTTGCGTTTGCATGTTCTTTCAGCTTCTCATCAAATCTGCATATGTCTTGGGCAAGTGTCTGTGGTGTTTAGGATTCTTTGGAAAATATGATGGAAGGTAGTAAGTGGCTTTTGGAAGGACAGGACCGCGTCTCAGGCTTATCTTTAAGAGGTGGGCTCATTTGTCAAAAAAAGGGAGGCAATACCTAGTGAAAAGTGCTCTCTGCAGTGTGTCAGGAGCTGGAGACTGAAAACTATTAATGCAAGTATGTGGCCTGGAGGAACAAATATATTGGATGATCTCCTAATGGATGATTTTAAATCTGGAAAAAAAAAAAAAAAAGGTGAGTTTATATTGCTTATATTGCTCCATCTGAGTTATTTGCCTACTTTGATGAGAATTCTTCTTCATTCCGTGTCACTGTAGTGAAAAATCACAGGGAATTTCTTAATCTGGGATAGGAAGAGACTTTATGTTTCAAGTTTTAATATCTCTGCACTTATGAAATATGTTACAACTCAAGTGCTTCTCACGAGAAGCCCTAGAAAGCAGCAGAAGTGGTTTCAGAGGCAGGAGGAGAGTTAAAATCACCAGTGTTAAAAAAGGAGTCTGTGTAAACTGTTTTACAGCTGAAGAGTTATGCAAAGCCATATCTTACCTTGGCCTCCTGCCCCAAACTGCGTGGCTGTAAAGCATTCCAACCCTGCCTTGACACATTTTATAGGACATTTCAACTTTGAGGAAAATAAACCGGTTGTTAAAATACCTCTGCAAGTCCCACGGTCAGTCCCATCAGCCTGTGGACCAGCTGACCTATGAGACTATCTGAGGTATGTGTAGGACAAGAAGTCTTCCTGCCTTATGTGCTTGCTGGCATTTGTACTGTCAGTGAGGAGCACTTGCTGTTTGCAATTATAATGATGCACGACTGTTCGGTAAATGTGCGTTCCCCAGTCCCTGTTACCTACGGCTTCTGAAGAGGGGAAGCAGAGGGAGGAGCTGGTCTCTGCTCCTGCTCACTGAGGGCAGGACGTGCAGGAACAGCACAGAGCTGTGCCAGGGGAGGCTCGGACTGGCCATGAGGAAAAATGTCTTCACCGTGAGGGTGGCCAAGCGCTGGAACGGGCTTCCTAGAGATGGCTGATGTCCCAAGCTTGTCAGTGTTCAGGAGGCATTTGGACAATGCCCTCAATAACGTGCTGTGATACTTGGTTAGCCCTGAAGTGGTCAGGCAGTTGGACTCAGTGATCTTTGTAGGTCCCTTCCCACTGAACTATTCTATTGTCTAGTGTAATCACAAGTAGCAATTGTTTAATCTAAGCTTAGAAGGGGTGCTTCCAAAAGATGACATCATCAGCTTCTGAAAAGTACAAACTCACAGTTCATGTGAGCAATGATGAAGAACAGATCTTCCACACGCTGTGTAGTTTGTAATGTCTAAATTTTTAGTGCCTAAATCAGAATTCCTTCAGTGGTTGCATACGTTTGTAGTTCTGTGCACACCAAAGCCTTACGGGCAAATCCTACTGGTGCAGAGCCCCGAAGCTCCGGCAGGGACCAGGCAACACAAGGGGCTGGGTGCGACCACCTGCGGCCAGTCCCCCCCAGCACCCCGAGTCGTGCTGTCCTGCCCACCCTCCTTGGACCCCGCAGGTGGGAACCTCCTGCACTTCCACGTCCTATCCCAGATGGATCCCACGTTGCACAGGGAGGAGGGAAAATCAAAAGCAAATAAGCAGAGAATGTCAAAAGCAAGCTGTTTTTCATCTGTAAAGGGCTTGATCCTCATTGCACTGACATGTTTCTTGCAGTGCTAAGAGGAACTGATGTGTGAATTAGAGCAATTTATGCACATTTAAAGAACTTTATGATTCTGTCATTAGATGGGCATTTCGACTAAGTGCATGTCAGCAGCCAAAATAGATGAGAAAACTGATACATTCTGTTTATGTTGCTCTCTCTTCCTCTCCCTGTCTCTTAGATCCAGTGCACAGTTCAGACGAATGTCCCTCTAGATTTTGTCCCCATAAGAGGCTCTTACTACAACAGCATGCTATTAAGAGGGGCTTTATATTATTATTTTGAGGGTGTTTGTGTGCACTGAGATAATGCCACTCTATAAATGGAATGGAATGCTTTTTGCTTTGTTTTTAAAATAGTTTTCTGCTTTTAATGAAATAGTTTTTAAATAGTTTCTTGCTTTCAAAAGAGCAAAATACAGCTGCTACTGGCATCTGATTAATGCTTGCTATTTCATGATAACTGTAATTAAATTCAGCTAATTCTCCACTGCAATATTTATGGAAAACAAGGACCAGGAGCTTTAGTTCAACATTTATGCTGGAGAGTATAAGGGCACGGGAAGTAGCTACAAAAACCTGCAGGGCATGGGCATGGGGTGACTCGCGGGGACCTTGGAGCTTCCCCTTTGCGTTGCACTAGGTGATGCGGAGCCAGACCTGCACACCCTCCCTCATCGTGTCTCTTTTCTGCCTCCATTTCTCCTGCTGTGAAGGATGTGTCAGCAGAGAAAAGCTGTCTTGGGGCTGTGGTACGGAAAAGATTGCATCAAGCTCTGCCTTAGCACGCACTGCTGCGGAGGTGCCCCTCCGACTGGGCAACCATCAAGGGGATTTACAGCCACCTTTGTCTGCCTCCCCTTTAAGATTTAAGAGAAGAAGAGAGAAACATCATTTCCCTAGAGGCACCTCTTCGGTGACAGCTTCTGAAATATCCGAGCTCTGACAAATGGATGCAGCAGCAGTTCATGGATGTGCCAGTGGTTTAAGCAGTGCCACCGCTCTCCGCTCGTCATGCGTACATTAAGCGATGACAAGAGTGTCTCCAAAACTGTTTTTTCCCTATGTGGCTGTGCCTGTCCAAACTGAGGAATCCCTGCAACCAGCTTTGCAAACCGTTAGCTAAACCACCCTGTTTTATTGCTCGGTAGGCAACTGTTCTGATAAAACCAAGTTTTGGCTTTATGTGTCCTGAAAGTGTGAGGTGGTCTGCCTAAAATGTTATCCAAGGTGTGTCCATCAGTGTATGGAAGAATGCGTCGTTCTGGTTGTACACTAGGTGAACGAACGTCTGACCATGCAGCAGGAGAGGTGCTAGGGCACGCGGTGCTCGAGTGTTTCCGTAAGAGGTGACAGAGGCCGTGTCATCCAAGCAGGCAGTCGAAGGAGCCTGTGTGGTAGCTGTCTTCCAGCAGCCAATTCTTTCTTAGTGTTGCATCAAAGATGGTTCAGTGGTTAAAACGTAACCCTGGCCTCGGGACATCTTGGCTAAATTTCAGCCATACAGTATATATCTGGGTACCAGTTACCCTGGTGTAATGTGGAGATTAAAGTAAATCTGCTAAAAATGTTTCAGTAGGCTATTTCCTGATTCCAGCAAACACCGCTAAATATTTTTGATAAGCCTGACAGTTTTAGAATAGAACATTTCAATTTTTAGTTTCAGTACTAGATGCTTTTTTTCCATGCCCTACTTTCTGAGGCTTTTCTTGTAAAGTTATTGTGTGTGGCTAAGAGAGAAGAGCTTGCTTGTCTTCCTCAAGTTTATTTAGAGCTTTGCCTTGACTAATGCATTTTGTCACAAGTGACAGTGAAGGACCTGTTTGGTAATAGAGATCAATGGAGATGAAGGTGACATTTCAGAGCAGTGTTTTAAAACTAATGCATTAGTATTTATCTGACCGTGGCACCTAGGGGCACTGACTTAGTCTAACAGCATGGTGGCCCTGTAACTTCTGTCCCTGCAGTCCTCCTCCTAAAATGCACACACATTTCCCCTCTCCATCACCCTTCTCCAACCCAGTACTTTTCCTATTCGCATTTCTTCTTGCCTGTTCTAGGAAGCTCTCTGTCAGCCTGCGGCCTTATGAATTTCTTCTCAAAAGACCTCTCACGCTGCGGTGGGGTTAAGCGCCCGCTGGCTGAAGCGGGGCTTTGCCAGCACCCGCTTGGTGGCTTGCTTCCCCTGGGTCACCGCGCCTGGGGTTTTGCAGGGGCAGGGCCTTTCGCAGTGTGAGGTCCAAGGGCACGAAGGGTGTCGCTTCCTTTTATTCCGCACTGAGAAAAGCGTAGCGCTGGCACTGAGCAAATTAAGGAAGTGTGATTTCATCATGCTCCAGCTCGCTCTAAAAAGTTGAATGCACTGAAGATACTTGTGAAAAGTGCTAAAGTGATAGACAGCTAAGACCTTAAGGCCTCTTTTTGCTTGGAGGAAGATGTACAGCAGAAGCTAATTGTCATCCTAGATTATATTGGAGCAATCAGCTTTGAGTATATAGTACAGTTCATTTCCCAAACACATTTGGATTTAATCCATATCTTCTTTACTGAGAAATCCAGGAAAGGTGGCAGCTTTGCAGCTTTCAACTCTGCAGTGATCTGAGACCACCATATACTCAAGTAAGTTTCAAAGCAGCTGTCAAATTAAAGCACTACCAATGTTGACTGGATTTGAGTAAATATTTACTGCCTTGCATGGATTTACTCCTCTCTCTACACATAAGCTCTACCATCTGTGTCCAGAAGCACTGGCTTTCGGGGTCTGTTGACTTGACATCCTCTGCACTTAATTCCAGAATAAGAAGGTCAATTCAGATAATGTATAATATAATTACATATAAAACATGATCTCAGTAACTTCTGTACATAAACGAAATGAAAACATATTAATAACCTACCACACATTCTTCCCGGTTGTCTTGCACGATGTCATGGCAATACATTTAGCATAGACCAAGCGAAAGAAAGACAGATTGCTTTCCCAGAATTTGCTCAGCTAATGGAGAAAAATCCACCCTGATCTAAGCTAGCTCCAGCATTTTCTCAGAAATATTAATGTCTCAAGCTCTCATGCCTTTAATAAAGTAAAATGTAATGTATTTCAATGGAAAACAAATTCTCAATTTTAGCATTTGTTGCAGCTGATAGCTACAGTACTGGTTTCAAGCAGAGCATGCTGAGCTAATTACATTTCTTCTAAACACTGTTGATTTCTTGATTGCTAATGTGGTATTTGAGAGTCAGTGATTCTTAAATGTCAGCTTAAGAATCCGTCTTTACCAGTCTGAATCCCCTAAATGCAGGCCTTGTTTTACCAATATTCCCAGTAAAATATTCCCAGTAAAGAATTACTCTCTCTACTGCTTGTATTGCAAGTAAGACAAATAACAATTTCCAAAGGCTGGATTTTTTTCCTGCACCACGTTTAATTGGTGGGAGCATGGAGACATGGAAACATTTTCATTAATGCTCCATTATTAATCAGCGAAAGAGGGATGCAGGTCTTGAGGGAACCACTCAATGGTAAATTCCCTAAACAATTTACTGTAGCTTCCTTCAAAGAAGCAGTTCTTTGAAAAGATGGACAGCCCTATTAGTGCAAATGTTGCAACAGCACAGTGACAATGAGCTTCCCTTTTAATGTGCTTTTTATAAAGAGGAAAAAAAATCCCAGTACGTGGATAACTCTAAAATGTTTGGTAAATAAAGCAAATATTATTTTTCTGGTCTGTATTGCAAATTTTGCCAAGGTTTTGTGGGCACAGTTTTCATACAATTTTTGGTTGAAGAGTCACATAAATACTACCTTTCTGTTTTTATTGCTTCCACTTATTCTTCTTTGTAATTATTTGTAATTATTATACTTTATCTGTTATTTGTTTTTACATGGTGTGATATTGCAATGTAATGGTAATTAAGGTTGCCTTTAGAGTTCAGCAGAGACATCTTCGGATGTCCTGCAGTGAGGTTCTACCACCACGAATCCTCCTCAGAGGAGAGCCTCACTGTGCCAGCTCTGAGGAAAGCAGTGGTTCTTACTCCTAAGCTTGCTGTAAGCATTCAGCTGGTCAGCGCTCTTGAGCAGCAATAGCAGGGACTGGGAGGTGCAGAGCCGCTGAATGTCTGAACCTTATTTATGTGGGAAAAGGGGAGAGAGGGAATTCTTCTGAAAGTGGGTCCCTGATGGCTGGTGTGAAAAATGTTGTGAAAAGAAATCTGGATAACTAAATTGTTCTCCAGTCCTTGCTATAAATCTGCTTATCTGGGAGTCTGTAAGGGATCGTCTCGGGACCAGGGCTCAAATCTGGTTGCTCTTGTAAGCAGAACTCCCGGTTTTTAGAATTTTTTCAGAAAATACCTCGATCACATATGGAAATCTTTTCCCACTGTGAGTAAAGAGCCTCTGTGCTACTACCAGCAGTAACGCAGCGACCTAGCTAACGCAGCCTCCTCCTGTACTGCCTTAGTTGCAGTCGGCACCTCCAGGCAATGACAGGCTAATGGGATGTGACGCATGGGGCTGCCACACAACAGTAAACCACGCGGGTGTTGCTCCTGGCCGCCCCGAGGTATGCCACCCCTGCGCTGCCCTTCCGCCAGCCAGCCGGCAGAGCAGCTCCGCAGGGCTGGGATGCCGTCTGCTGGGGCCTGGCAGGCTGAGCTCTGCCCTTCTGCAGGAGATGCAGAGATTCTTCCAGGTCATGCTCCCAGGTAGGGGTCTCCAGGCTTTGCCAGCGAAACTCACTCTCCAGCATCTGGCACATGTTACTGGGTGCTGAAGCCAGGAGAACCTACTCTTCAGGCTCACTTTATCTCCATGCAGCTTCCTAAAACTTTTAGCTTGCCTCCTGGTTGAGCTAGTTGTCTCGAGCACTGCTGTCCTCCTGGGCTGCTTCGTGCTGCATCTCCTTTTCCTGTGTCTCTCTGGCTGGGTGCTGTATGATTGCCTTTTGTTCTTCTTAACAGCTGTTCAAATGCTTGTAAGCTTTTTGGTCTCCTTGGGAGCATTCGTTCACACCAAGATATGACATGGGAAAGATATCCTATTTTCCTGTTGCTCAAACAAATAATATTCAGGCATGAAATTCCAACATCTGCAGATTTATAACCTTTTTTCATCCTAAGGATGAAAATACTTGGGAGTGGAGAAACTGAGGAATGCAGTTAAATTGAAAATATGACACTATATTCTCATCCATCATGGAAGAACATTTTTCATTCAATGAAAAGAAAATAACACGTCTTTTTGCCTACTTTTTTCTCTCTATAGGATTTGTTTTCTCAGCAATGCAAATCACATCAGAGACATCCATAAGACTACTGCTTTCAGCTCAAATTGGAAGGGCAGCAGGTAAGAACTTGTGTATTTATTTTCTGTTTAACTCTTGGGAGCAAGTCACAAACCTGGGATCTATCATGACTGACCCAGCAAGTCATTAGATAATTATATGGAAACCCCTTTTATTGAAACATCTCTGTTAAAATGTGCATGCTAAACAGAATTTTAATAGGCTATGACTCTAACTCCCTAGGCTTCAATTTGGCAGCAGAGAAACGTCAAGCATTTTCAGCATTATTTTACAAACACTTTAAACAGATCTCATTACAGGGCAAGAGTTTTTGGAGATGGATGTTATTTTGCTTTGGCATCCAAGCAAATGTTTGGTAATATGCTTATTATGATATAAAGCATATGTACAGTTTCAAGCTATAATGTCTGTGAGCCCTCTTTAGTTTCAGCCTTCCAGTCCAGCTCCCTCTGTGCCTTTCTGCCAGGTCACCAGCTCTTTCCTTTTGGCCTAGTACCTCTACTATATTTTATTTTTTTTCACTGGCTGAAGGGGGACCAAGCCTGTGTGTTGTTAGTTTGATACCTTTCCCGACATGAACTTCCCTGGTTTACCTTTCCGTCTCCCCACAGGAAGAGGAGGAGATGCTCTTCCTCCTGGGCACTGCCTTTACTCCCTGCCAGGAAAGCCCCGTAGGTCAAGCCCTGTGAACACTTTGCTCACAACTGAATACATTTAACTCACAACAGTGCCCGGCGCTTTTTGGCATGTGTGAGCTGAGCATTTGTCACATGTGTTAATTTGACAGCAAATAGATGATTTTGTCCCGCACGGAAGCCTAGACACAAGACTTTATTTCTATTCCTTTTTAAAATCATGAGGCCTCTCACATTTCTTGATTAAAGCAGTTATTAAAAAAAATGTAGTTGTGAGAACTAATATTCTTTCTTTAACCTTAAATTTAGCTTTTTTTTTTTTTTTTAATTTAGCCTAAACAAGGAAAATTTCATCTTGAACTCAAGGAGTTCAGCCATTCTATGAGCCCTGAATATACAATACTATGATAGAAAATATCAGACATCCCTAAATTTAGATATTGCTACTGTTTTTCTTGTAATACTGCACCCTAGGAATCCTCCACATGGCATAGATCTAGAGCTGCAGTTGATCATATGTTTATTAATGTTTATGCAGCAACATAAATATGTATTTTTTATGCTGCAAGTCAATAAGCACAACCTTCTCTCTGTTATAAATCTGTCAAAAGTCCTCAGGAGACCTAGACTCATAAGGTTCCTAGTCTAAGGTGCTTGTAGCATGAGCTTCTTCATAAAAATAATTTGAATGACTAACTCTACTGATGTCTGTGGAATTATTTGTGTGAAGGAGAAGATTGGAATGGTTTCGCACATTGGTAATTGATGTAGGTGTCTGTATGAAGCACTTTTATCTATTAACTAACTTCCCTTTCTTCTTTGCCTTTTCTCATTCTTTCTCTCTTTCTTTCTCTCTTTCTTTCTTTCTTTCTTTCTTTCTTTCTTTCTTTCTTTCTTTCTTTCTTTCTTTCTTTCTTTCTTTCTTTCTTTCTTTCTTTCTTTCTTTCTTTCTTTCTTTCTTTCTTTCTTTCTTTCCCTAAAGGAATACATAAAGCTTTCCAAGGCTATAAATCTATGTTTTTTTCCTTCTCTTTGTTTGAAACAAATGCATGATGAAATGCTGCCTCTGCCGGCATTTGCCCACGAGAGTAAACCCTCCCATGTGGGCATTCTCCTAGCCAGGATCCAAATCGATCTTTTGCATGTATAAAATCTCAAGTATCCCATAATATTTATTCATTCTTTTACATATTAGATGTAAACAGCAACAGATGGAGAGTGTAATAGCTACATGAAAATAGGGGAAAAGGTATAAAACATTTACACATGGCAAGAAGAGTCAAGGATCTTTGGAAATTGCATCTTGTGCGGAAGATACAGTATCGTAATTCTTTCTGTGTGACAGTCATGTTCGGTTATTTTGCTTTTCAGAACAACTGTTGAAATCTTTTGATGTATGCCATGTAACAATTTTGTTCATATTTCTTTGACATTAGTTTCCTGGCCACATATTGTACCTTTGTGAAACAAAGCTCTCAAACCTTGAAAAAGGATTTTCTTCCTTTTCTTTTGATTCTGCTTGTGGGAAGGGAAGATTTATATGCATTGAACAAACATACACTGAAACGGCCATTGAATAAAATTCACAAAGAGAAATCACTATTTAAAACCTGTAGGTATTACGTTTAATGGAGTAGCCAATATTCAAAGAAAATGAAGGGACAAGCAAAAGCAAACAGTTTTAGACGGAATCTACTTCTAAATAATAACTTTGACACAAAGAAGAGTATAGACACAAGATAGTCACAGCCAAGAAAAATCCAACACCGCCTTCTCATTAATAAGATTTTCTTTAAAACGGTATAATTTTCTGTAGTTGCACCATTCACTCCATGGCCCAGCAGGTGGTGAGGAATACAGAGGCAGACCTAATCCTTGCCGCAGGGAGGCTGGGCCAAGGATGCTCAGCCCCCAGGGGCAGAGGGTGCTGGTACCTGCAGCAGCTGTGGGGCCGCAGGGCGATGGGGATGGGAGAGCAAGTGGAGCTGGGAAACCCACGGCGGCTGCATTTTAAGGAGAGAGCTGCCAGGAAAGGAGGAGATCTTCTATCTTACAGAACAGGGAGAAAGCCTGTTTCGTGTCTGTAGTACTGGGTGAGAGGCACAACGTCCACAAGGAGAAGAAGATAAATGAGAGAAGGGTCTGCCTCACGCCACCGCTCCTATTGCAGATGAAGTGCCACCTTCACCTTGTTGTAAGGTTATCCAGGCTGCTGTCCTTTCCAGCGTCCCCTCTCCTGCCCTCACACTGCCAGTCTCAGCATTGCAGGCACTGCTTGGTCTTTGCAAAGAAAGCCCCAAAGGTTGCTCCGCTGCTGCTTGTGGGAAGCACTGGCTCGGGGAAACGTGCCATTTCTACTTGTTTGGTGGCGGGGGCCGTGCTTGCCACAGCCAGGTCATCTGAAACAAAATCTTTTAGAGTTACCCAGTGCCTCAGTGCTGCCGCTTTGTCCTACAAAGCCTCAAAAAGCCACATATTGCTCTAGATGCTTAGCCGTTGTTGTCCCTTAGTAACTCACCAGGAGAAAAATCAGTCGTGCCTAAGTAATTTACTCAAGTAAAGTTTTCATTGAAAACCATGAGGAATATGTGAAATGAGTACGGAAAAATGCAGTGGTCCAGGCCGCTCATTCCTTGGATGTCTCTGCTCAGGCTGTCTAACTGTCAGCAGATGTTTTCCTCTGCATGCTCATACAGTATAAAATTAACCAGGACTTGGGTCTAAAGTACCTTTATTAGTGGGTCATTTAAACTGTTAGCCTAACATACTTAATTTGCCATTCGTGTTTTCCTAAGAGCATAGGTTTGGTCAAATCTGTTTCATTTCATCCTGTACCCAGCTGTCTGTAATTTTACTATCAATATCTACGTTTTTATGGTGACTTAGATAAATATTACTAAATTATGGGGATTTTATAAAATCCAAACAGGTAATGCCATTAACCTCAGCCAGTCAAAAATAATCCTATTAATTTCCAGTCAAATTGCTTCAAGACGACTTTGCAGTAAAACTCACAACAATTAACCATTTCACTGCAGATCAGTAAATCATGTACTTAATTATTTTCTTCACCCACTGCTATAGCAGCATGTCCCCACAGAGCTGTCAACAACCAGTGGGTAATGATACAGGTATGTTCTGGTCTGAGGTCCACCTTGAGGACACCAGCTTTTTTTTACACCAGCGACTACCTGCATAAATGCAGAGGCAGTCTCACTGTGAAGCATCCTGGCTTGGCTCGGGCCATGGGAATGGCTTCTCCAAAGCCCTTAAGAGCCAATAAGATATGAAATGATTTTTTTTCTGCTGTTTTGTTTGCCTGAATGGACAAATGTTTTGCTATACTTTGCATCATTTCTGTTCTGAAAAATACATGACTTAAATTGATCAAACCATACCTGCCCTGCTCAAGACTCTAGTAAAACTATTGGATTAGGAAACTGAATTGGTACAACGAATCTTCTTATGGAGATTTCTATTAATAGCTTTGCATTTTTATTAAAGTGGGATACCTCTTAAAGCCTCGGAAGCACTGATGAGCTGAAAAGCTGGAGGAGAATTTGGTTTGTTGGCAATTTCTGCTTTCTAGGGGCTTTCTAGGGGCTTGCTTCATTCTCTGTGTGAGTGCTGGCTGACTAATCCTGGATCATGGGAGCTTCACAGGACGATGACTGTTTCCGACTGATGCCTGTCAGAGCTTCTGAATGATACAGCCCCCTACAAATTTGGTGAGTTTTATTTCTTTAAGGCTCTCTTGGGGCTTAACATTTCTTAGGATAATTGGGAAGAATCACAGCTGATATTCATAACGGAGCAATTGTCACTCTAAGCCCCCAGATCCCCAGGTGATAGCTCAATGCATCAAGTGACCTTCATCTCTGGATTGCAAATGTGAAATAATTAGCCTGAAGAGAGGTATGTCTGAAAAATGTTCCAAATGCTCCAAATTCCCAGCCTGGGCAGCTAGAGCCTCTTTTTTTACTAGGAGCCCACTCCCAAGTAATTCACAATTTATGTCTGTGAAAAGCTCTCAGCTCAAGGTCTTGACCTTAGTGTGGATTCCTCGCATTCTTCCCCCATCTCACCTTGTGCTCTCTTCTCCTCCTCGCCCCAGGGCACTTCTGCAGAAGCAACCTCTCCGATACGGAGAGGGTGAAAGGCTGAGGGTTCAGGCAGCTATTCCCGCTGTCTTCAGCTTTTTTTGCCACTCTGTTCCTAGCAAGAAGAAGCTCAGCCCTGAGTTTTACTGGGACTTTCTATATCTCCAGCATCTCTGAAGAAGCATGGGGGGGGGAGGGGGAGGGGGAGAAATGCCTGGCAAAATAAATGCATTTGGGAAGGGAAAAAGAGAATTGCCAGCATGAAAATAAATGTACGAGGAGATGGAGGAATCATAGAATCATTTAGGTTGGAAAAGACCCATAAGATTATCAAGTCCATGAGAGAGGTTAAAAACAGACATAGAGAATAAAGAAAAAGAGAGAAGGGAATAAGCAGGCAAAAGGAGAAACAGCATCACATGCTGGGGAGGGGTATGAAGCACCCAGGAATTTTTTATTCAGCTAAGGTACTTCAACAGAGAAAAAAATTGGGAGCTACTGACTCAGAACTCTCTCCTCCTGTAAAGCTGTTTATGTCACAGGTTATCAATGCCCAGATTGTTTCTTTTAACCTCCTCTAGCAAGAATATATTTTTCTTTTGTCTGTATTATACCCATATCTCATATCTCTTCTATTATTATCCTTGTGTTGCATACTGTTTAGTTGAAGATACTGTTACGTTTTCTTTATGAATGTTGTTTTTGTCTCCTTCTGATTCCTATTAAATATGCCAATGTGTAACTACTATTACTAATGTATGTAAAATACAGCACTAAATTAACTCTTAACAGTAAAGCAGCAAAAGCTGTCTGAGAGTTATGCATGTGGAATGAACATACAACGCCCCTACACCACCACTCTGGGATGGGAGCTACAAGGAAAAAACATAGTTTCAGCACATTTAAGTAGACAAGGATGGCACAGTACTTTCAAGGCACAATGCTATCCATTTAAAGTATACTAATGTGCCTGTTAAATAAATCCTTACTTTTAGTCTTTTAGTGCACAAAGCTAAACCTACAAAATTTAAAAAAAAAAAAAAAAAAAAAAACCTTCTCTTTTCACAGCCTATACATCATGTGCAATATCTCTATATTATATAGCTTCCATCATGCCCACAATCATGTTACTGGAGCCTAGGCTCAGCGTAATCATTATCCAGTATCTGTCTTATCTTTCACTGTGCTGGAAAACACCCGCACACTTAAATTCAGAAATGATTTTATCCACAGAGAAACGAGTAGCTATTAGAAATGTCACTGTTCCCCGCTATTCCTCTTGCATTTAACCTACACCAGTCTGCCTTTTCTTGGCGGGGTATAAAACACTTGTTTTCCTTATGGCAGATATGAGTCAAAAATAAATCTAAGTGTGCTTTGTTGGTGCAGCTGGGAAAACCCTGGCAGCCAGGGTAGGCTGCAAGTCCTCGCCGCGGTCACCTTCCGTCTCTGTCCTCTGCTGATTCATTTCCAAGCTGCCACAGCACGAGAGCGGAGCGGGCGCCTTTGCCTGCTGGATGACAGGTCCGACCGCAGCCCCATGTCTTTCTTCCCCTGAATTTATCTTCCTGTTGCCCTGATTTCCAAACTGCTGCTTTCACTCATCCTGCATGGTGGTCCTAACCTGAGTTTCCAGTTTTCTTGCTGCTTTTCCTCCAGAGGCCATGCCATCTTTTTGAAATCTCTGTTTGTTTTTTGGGGAATATATTTCCACTTCTGCATCAGTTAATTAATCCTTAATAAACTTGTTGGCTATTACAAGTTCCTAGTTTTATACAAAGCATACGTGCACTTTATTCCTCACAGATGAACGGGTATTTTGAAGTTCACGCAGCAAAGTGAGGACAAAATCTGCCCGCTTTCTGCCTATCGCAGGTGCCGCAGGAGCTGCCCGTGGCCCAGTCAAGGCGCAGGGCTCCTGGCACAGCCGGGGCCGGCAGCCCCAGGCACGGGAAGGCGCAAGGCCCTGGCTCCTTGCAGCAGCAGGGGCGAGAGCTGCCTGCGGAGAAGTGCACAGCACCAAGAAGGGCTGTGCTCATTCACTGCCAGCCTTATGTGCTGTTGCTTTTGCTTTTGCTACAGTTCTCAGGCTCCCTGCCCGACTTCAGGCTTCCTGTTGCTCCAAGCCCCAAGCAAACCTCGAGGCATATGTGCGTAAGCTACAGAGACAAGGTTGGGAAGAAGTGCTGTTAACATCCGAGTTAGAAATACAAGGCGAAGGGAAGTAAATCTGTTGTTTAAGGTACTGTCTGGCTCTCAGTTTTACCTGAGGTGATATATGAAGTCTAGGGCAGAGAAGGGAGATGAACCTTAACCTTCCATTCAAGTGCATTTAACCATAAAGCTGTCATTTGTCATAGCATGCATGATGAATGCACAAATACAACCACTTTCCACATTGCTCCTCGTGGAGGATTTTACAGTTATGACACTGTACAGGGATCAACTGGCTTGATTTAGTTCCCTACATCTGCTGTACAGCCTCCTCAGCACCGTGAGGAACCCGCCCTGAAGGCTGACATCCTCTTCTGAGACACCGTAAAAATGCACAGATTTGTGTTTGGAAAGCTTTGTGGTGGGAGGATGCCAGGGCCAGGGAGATAGATAAAGACTTTTAAACTGCCTTCTGAAAGCTGCTCCTGGGAAGTCTTTCTTTGCAGTATTCAAAAGCTCTCTTAAGATCAACACTGGCCATAGAAATTGAAGCGTATGCAATATTTAAACAAAACAACAATAACAACCAAACCAAACAACAACAACAGAAAGACAACAGTTGTCTAAAGAGGGAGTTGTGCCTGCAAGCTCTGTGTGTCTCAGACAGCTCATACCAAATGTCTCAAAACACTTTTAGCCTCAAGGGACCAGCAGACTTCAGTGAGTAACCATGTCATACTGTTCCTGTAACCTACATCCTTCTTGCCTTCACCCCAGTGCTAACGTGAGGAGCTGAGCTTCCTGGCGCCTATTAACAAAATTTCCATTAACTTCAGTGGGCTGGTACCCGAGTTCCTGATGCAGATCCTTGCTTGTCTGACACGTCCGTTGTTTAGCTGGAGGGTGCCCTGCAGCGGGCTCCTTCCAGCATCCTGCCCATCCTGTGCTTGCTCTGAGGTGAGGAGGGAGCCTCATCGGCCATCCCGTGCCTGGGCCAGCGGGCCTCTGGGACTGGGGTGTGGGGAAGGGGGCTGGGGCCTCACCTGATGGCTGAGGAGCACTGCCAGAAGGAAGCGGCTGTAGATGAGTCAGGTCTTGAGATAGCAACTCTGCAAGGGTTTGCTTTAACTCATTGATGTGGGCACAGTTACCCCCAAAGGGTTGCTGGTGATCGCTGTTCCTATGATTGAGAGCCATGCAATGTATGCTAATACTTTCGCAGCACCAAAAATAAGGATGGTAATCCACCTTTTTTTTTTCCTGAAAAGCTTAGCTAGGAATCAAGGGCTCTAGGTAAAAGTATTAGAATCTTCCATGCAATCATAATTAAACAAACAAATATCCGGTCTACTCTTCAGTTGCAACTGGTACCACATGGGCATTTTGGCTTTACTTGCACTGGTCCGCTTAGCTCTAGTGACCTGTTTCTTATACATTCAATGGCATTTTCTTTCAGCCGTGACACTTTAACATCTTACCATTTCATACTGTTTGGTATTCAACGCTTTTTGCATTATTCTATTGTACCTTCCAAAAAGGCAAATTACTCAGTATAAAGGAAATAGCTTCCATCCAATGCAACCTTGGGCTGAAATCAAGGGTTTGTAATCTGTCCCCAACTTTATTAAAAAACATAAGGCATCAGCCTTCATGTAGCTCAAATACATTTCTTTACATGGTGACATACCATGTCTGATACCTTCGAATGAGCTCAATATGAATTCTTATTCAGTGCACTCAGCATATTGAATATTATTTAATTTTCCACATGCTATGTGATTGAACACTCTGATCATGGAAACAGAATAGTCACGCAGCCTTGCACAGCCTTGCACTTTTTGCGCTTTCCTTTGCTGTCTCTCATTTTGTTTTGTTTTTCCTTCCCATGTCTGAGGATTAAGTACTTGCTCTCTCCTTTCCCGTAACGAAGAAGAATTCTGTACTTCTACAGCCCTGTCCTCGGTACCAGGATTGCACAGCCCTGGCTTGGCAACAGCTCAGCAATTGTCTCATCCTATGTAGCAGCCACCTCCCTCCCTGCTCTATCAATGTGCATATATGCTTACACATATATTTGTATAGATAGAAAGGCAGAAAAATTGATAGTTTTTAACCCATCTGAGATTTCTAGTTTGGGCTGTTCCCCAGGGACCTCTGTGGCTATAGCACAAGGGCTCTCGTGTCGCTGCTTTGTCTGGGGTCTCAGTGGCACCCGTGACGTGGTGACATCCAAGTCTTGCCTGTTGGTGCTCAGGAGTGTATGACTTGTTACACCTGACATCAGTAAGTTTCTCACAGGAAGTTCATAGGGTTAGAAATTTGGGACACCTGTGCCCTAGATACCCAGAACAGATCTCCAAGAACTAGTGAATTTATGTAATTGGGATAGAAGCTAGTATTCAGGTTAACAAGGGAAATTGTGTTTGCTGTTCAAGCACAAAGCTCTTATTTCGCAAACAAATTCTAGCATCGGCTTCTCTGCAGAAAATCTCCAGCTATGTACATCTCATTCTAAGATAATATCCGTGCCTGGTAGTATTGGTTTTAGCAGTTACAGCTGGCCTAAAGGAGCATGGAAAGTAGGCAATTTATGGGGTATCAACACCAGTGTCTCATTCAGGCACTGTCATCAGAAAGTTGCTCCATATAACATATAGACAAAATTTCTGCATTCTCTGTCACTTATTGTGCAGATTAAAGGAAAGATAACCTGTCCAATCATCATTATACGCTCAAAAGCACAGATGGAAAAATCTATGTGTATCAGTTCTTAAAGTCTCAAGGAAACTTGCAGAGGAAACAAATGACCCACAGTGAAAATGTATAATACTTTACAAAATTGGTACCTGGGAGCCATGTGGCTAAACTAGCAGTAAAAATGACCCATTCTTTTCAATGTGAAATTAGTTCTCTCTTGAAGTATAGAAAAGAGATTTTTAGGCTGTTTTACCACCTGCTCCTCATCCCTAGGATCGGTGTATTCACTTTTGATTTATGAGGGAAAGCGGGGGGGAATCAGGTGAATTTTAAATGACATATATCAAGATCATAGTGATTTGGTCTTTTCTTCCAGGCTATTTTTTTTAATCCTATTTTTATACAATAGCAAAATTTTAACTGCTTGCAAAGCCAGAGATTTTTCTGTTACATCTCATCCAATGTTTTATCACTGCTCCTCTGTCAAGAAATTCTTTTGCTAAAGAATAAAAATGAGCTATTGGATATGCAGTGAGGCTAACCAACACAAAATTTGACTGCAGGTCATATCAGCTGTTACTTTTTTTCTTATTTATGTTAATAACTTGTATGTATGTCTACACATATGCATGTGGGTGTATTTAATGATCCCAGAAAATGTCAGTTTAACTCCCTTGTCATCAGACACTGTGCAGCAGTGGGGTAATTTTGCTACTGCTCTTCAATATGTGAAACAGAGCAACTGGAAGATATGCTAGACATGTTATAAGGCCATTCTAAAAATAAATACAAGTATCTTTGTCAAGCTAAAACAAACAAACAAACAAACAAAAAAACACCATCAGTAAAAAGGATGAATTGTCTCACCCTTATGGAAAACCACAAGACTAGGTGTATAATTTGCCCTCAAAACTTCTGTCAAATGTCTAAATATCTCACAGGATCTGGTTTCTGTTAGCCTGAAAAGAGACAGTATAATTATAAAGGACAAATAACTTGCTTGTTAACAATCCTTACGTGCATCGCTATCTCATCTGTAATTTAACCCTAGTAACACTTTGCTTCCATTTCAACATATGGAAAAAAGCCATCTTTCCAGCCACCCCTATGCCTCCAACTCCAGTGAGGTTAACTGGCTAAACTGCTGATCTTCCGGCATGCCCAAAATGAAATTTCTGATTTTTGTTGTCATTAAATGGTAAGGTGATTATTTTATTATTATTATATATTATAATAATTATAATATATACAATAATATATATTATTATATTATAATATACATATTATATTATATTATATTATTTATTTATTATTATTAATTAATTCAAGGTGATTCCCATAATCCCCATGTTCATTCACTTTCTGGTGGTGGGCACTTTCTAATACACAGTGGCAACCATACAGCATGCTGCCAAGCTGGAATTACTAAAAAAAAAACTGAACTGTGAAGAAAATTGGATGAATAGGATGCCACAAAAATAACATTGTGTTGACAATTAATTATACAATTAAATCCATGTAGATCAATGAATTGTATGCTTGAGTCACTGCAGAGCAAGCAGATCATAGTCTAGTTTACAGTGCCTGCCAGCAGATCATATAACACTATACTATGTTTTATACTACAGTGCACTAAAGTATACTAGAGGAGCCTATGCTAAAGTATAAGGGTTGTGGAGTCAAAGCACTGCTAGTGGTGTCCAATTTCAGTTTCTATTTCCTGTCAAAGACATCTGTATTTTCTTACATCTTCCCTTCTCCATGCTGGAAAACAAATGAGGAGTTACATGTACTGTGAGCATATTTTCCTCTTACAGCTGAGAAATTGGTTGTTAAGGTGTTAAAGAGAGTCCTTACTCTTTCTGGACTCCATTATCTACTACTGCCAGTTGAGAAGGATAAAAACTGAGATGGTAAAATGCCATAGAAATCAATCAGAAGGGCTGTTTCTATGGGTGCAATTAAATTAGCTGAAGTCAAATTATACGACTGATGTCTTTAGAGAATCTGGGAAATTTGGATATAATTAATATCAGGATCAAATGTTTACCACTGTTCTTTGGAGATAAAATTCAGTGCAGCTTCTTTACATAAAACTTTGAGGGAAATAAAATAAAAAAAAAAAGACTTTCATTGAAAATTCTGCTGAAATATTTTCTTTTCTCTGTAATTTTTTCTTCCTTTCCTGTTTATTACTAAAACATTTTCGTTCCATCCTTTTGATTAAAAGTTTTTCTTTTCAATTTTCAACTAAAATTGTATGGGAGGAGTAAATATCATTCTTTAGGACTTGTGAATACAGATGCCCAATGAATTGGAAGAACAGAGTCTATAAAAAGACTTAGTTTTAAATGTGGTATCACTGATAATGCAGCAATAGTATGACAGCAATGTCTTTTTCCAAAAATTCATTTTTTCTCACAGTACTGCTGTTTTTCATGTTTCTCATTAAAAACATCCTGATGGCTAAAAATTACTCTCCCAGTCAAGGGGTCATGAAACAGAGAGCAGGAATTAAGAACTGCTGCCCTGAAGATGTTTCTGTAGGTACTAATAATACACTAGTTGTCTGGGTTATTTTGTGACAGAAGTCTACTTTTGAAGCTTCTCATTGTAAGTTCTCGTGTAACTCCAAACTAAATGTTGACTTTATTTAAAACTGTAAAAGAATTCTACTTTTAAGAGCTGCTGTTTTGACTTTTCATCCTTCTATATCAAGAGAATGTCAACTGCAGGACAGAAATGCAAGTCCAGGGTGGAGAAACAGATAAAGTTTATAAAGATTACTTTTCTGGAGAATATTGCCTTTTGTGCTACTCTTTGCTGTCTTGTCGGAATTTTGATACAGACAAAGCATTTAAGAGTCTCCCTTTGCTAGTAATTATACCACAGACTTTTCTCTTTAAAAAAATAACAGCACAGTGTATGGCACTAACAGCCCTAAAATCATCCAAGTCTGAAAATCTATCTTGGAACAATTTTAGAATTCTATCTTTGACTCTTTAAATAAATAATACCAGTCTTCTCTCCTTTTACTTTTTTAATATATGTGAGACCTAAATATAGATGCTATTCTTTCAGGCTCCATAAAATAAATGTATGATATTTTCCATACATATCTTAAAGCAAAATTATTATGGAGACTGACCTTTGCACTGTTTCTCATATACTGAGTCTGAAATTATTGTTCTTTAATTATTGTAGAGAGAGGTACTTGACTTGAAAAATGGCTAAATACCAGAACGTTAAATTGTGTTCAATAAGAATAAATCCATTTAGTCTGTTTGTTTAGACAGTTATGAATCTGGATAAATTCTCGGTGTGGGTAGGGGGTTTATCAAGGTGTGATTTATTACCCAAGAAGTGTGGATTTTGATCTCTAAATTCTGTGTTACCCTATTTGATCAGAGAAATGAGCTATTACTTCTACCTGAGAGCTAGGTATAGAGAAGTTTCAGGATTAATAAAATATACCCATCTACTTCATGGGTGTGCAATTTCCGAATATAGTCTGTGAGAAAAAAAATGAGTTTATACAATAAAACAGAGCACTCTGGATTTTCAGAGTTATAGCGCAGGACTCTTTTATTGTCGTTTCATGAGGAGCTGGGTTTAGTCTTGGCACAGACCTGGTTCTCGGCTCACAAAGATCTTGTCCTGCAGGAGCTGGCTCCACACTTCAGCGTTGTGCAGGAGCTTGGTCCCACACACCCTGCGGTTCCTCTGGGTTTCTGCTTTGCTGGAGGGTCTGGTGCGCGTGTTTTCCTGCGCGCTGCTAGCTGGCTATCCGAAAAGGGCAGTGCATGCAGCCGCTGCCCTCTGTTTGACTCAGAGCTTCTCACTCACGCAAACAGCCTGATCCAGCTTCCTCAGGCTGACACACGAGTTAGCTAAATAAGACCACAGTCCCATAGATCCGTTTCACGACCTGAATCAAATCTAATTTAGTTTTTTATTGATCTGTATTGGGTATAGTTATCTTTAAAAGTCAGGTCCCCACTTTGGAAATAAAAACTCATCCTTCATAGCTTTTCCATCTTTGCTTCTACTTCTTTATCGCCATTTATCTTTATCAGTTGCTGCAGCATTATAGCCAGAAGAGCGCACATCTGAGGAACACATCCAGCGTGTGATGAGGGAGTAAATCTGATCATGCAGGGATGAATAAATGTAGGAATTTATAAAATGATCTGTTCACTCTCAGCATTTCTCACTTTTAATGTAATATTTTTTCAGATTTTTTTTTAATCTTTATTTTAGCCTTTAGAAACATAGTGTTTTCACTAGTAAGGTGAATGTAAGCTTTTTTATCTTATGTTACAATGTACAATATCTGTACTATACCAGCACAGTTCTGTTTGTTTGCTTGTTTGTTTGTTTTTAATGCAGGCTTTATTGAATATTGAAATCTTTACCATAACGAGATGAATAATACCACACATGGAATGTGTTACAATTGTACAAACAGGAGTTTGTGTGCTCTGCAGTGTTCCCATTAACATTATAGTGTGCTTTAAGTGGTAATGAGTGTGCAACCTGGAATTCCTAACTATGATGAGACTTTCACAAAACAATAGGTAAATAATGAATATTAACAGGAGAAAAAAAAAAGAGAGACACCTTTATATTGCACATGAGTTCTTCTAAAGGGGTAAGTTACTTTATTATTGGGCATGTTATTTGTCTATCATCATCTGCCCAGTGGCCTATTTTCTTTTTCTCAAACAAAAGAAAAGTACCTCCTTCAAAATATGAAGAAAGGACTGCTAGAGAATCATGAATGTGTAATTGCAAAAGAGAGAAAAGACTCACTATTTTGCATAGTATGGGCAGCTATTCTCAGATACGTTTTCTTGAATAAAAGAAATAATATGATCAGATGAATTCATCTGAGGATGGCATTCACTGATCCCTGCATGTGTATTCATTAGGGACTAACTTCAGTTTCACACTATGTACCTATGCAAGAGATAAATAATAACCCCTTAAATCTTCGTGCAGACTACCTGAGTTAGGGTTCACTGAAGTCAGTGTGTCTTCTAAGTGGCATGTGCTGGAGTGCCACAGAAGACTCAGGAGAGTTTTTTTCCTCAGGAGATGATTTTTTTTTTAATGGAGTGACATTCTCCTTGATCTTTTTGGATCTTGCATTACTCGTTAGCACTGTCTGTAGCAAAACGGGAAGTATGACCACATTCTCCCTTTTATCCAGACTGTTCATCGAACACATCTGCACTGAACATGATAACATCAGGATAGAGAAACACAGTTTAGCAGAAACATATGCATGATAATTTTAAAAAGAAATCCAGGACACTAAAACAGAATTGAAATTAAATTTTAGAGTATCTAGAAATTAGATGCCTGGTGGTTTGCTATTAATAGATCTATCAGACTTTCAAACATTCAGATTAGGCACCAGCGCTAATTGATAGCTGCATGCTGGAAGGGGAAGAATTTCTTGCAGCTCCTCAACCAGACACATTAGCATTCTTTGGCAGAATTAGGAAGTTTTGTTTTTAAGGACAGGATGGTGAAGGAAGGTGGTGTACATCTAGCACAGAGGGACTGGCCCTGTGTAGGGACAGCAAGCTGCGACAACCATTCAGGCAAGAAGCTCAGGCATGGACCAGGATGGATTCTCAGGGACTAAGACCAAGGCAGAAGCAGGAGATGGCATTATGGTTTAGGCAGTGAATAGTGAAGTTAACGTCCAGGGTAAGCACATAGGCGTAATGCTCGGGCTAACAGGGGAGACTTATACACAGCAACCGGGGCAAAGCAACACCTCTGCTATAGCACACGGTGCCAGGTCTCAAGCGGGCATGCAGGGGTGCGGTAATCACCCCCTGGCACAGCGCAGCTGTGCTGTCTGTGTCTGCTCCCGCTCCTTACACTTGGAGCTTCTCATCAGCAACCAGAGGTCCCAAGGGACAAATAACAGCAGTACAATGTACACCAGCTAGAAGCATCCCTGAATAATATCCTCTCTTTGCAATGGTTGAGAGGAAAGAAGAAAAGATTTCAAGAACATTTATTGGATGAATTCACATGTTCCTCTCCTGGATAGTGATGTGTTTAGCGAAAATCAGCAGATGATTATATTTACACACTGAGAGGGCTTTTTGATACAAAGCAGTTGAGGTAGTATGAACTAAACATTCAATTTTTTTTTTTTAGGCAGTTTAAACTGAAAGGCAAATATTTAATACGCAGAATATTTTGTTTCTAATTGTGTAACACAATTAGATGTTTCCACTATCGTAATACATTGGCTAACAAAACTTCATATGAAGAAATGTACTGAAATCAGAATGAATTGCTGCCTGTGTTCACTGAGGTGATAGCTGCCATAAATGCAGCTATAAAGGGATTATTAATCATCTTGGGGAAATTAAGTCTTGAGAGCTGAAGGCTGAAAGCTTATCTTGTGTTAGTATCTGCCTGCTGGAGGGTATTGAAAAAAGAAGGAAAAAAAAAACCCTTTTGTTCATAAAGGGTCCAAGAAATTGAGAGTTAATGGGCTGGTCTACTGTCCTTGATGTGACTGGGACATTTTCTGTTGATCCCAAAAAGCTGGCGTCAGGCCCTGCATGACTTACCCAGGATAGGCCCACCGCTGTACAAAATGGATTCCTGGTCTTGTTCATCCCCTTTGCCCTCAGGGTAATGGCACGGTTGGTTTCGAACCCACCAGCCCTACTCCGCAGCCTGCTCTCACCATACCTTGAAGCCCAGCTTCTCTCAGTTTGCTGCTGTGTGCTGGAGTTAGTTTCAACACAAAAAAATTACAGCCCACATGCATCATGTTGCTGGTGTCATTATATTAGGCTAATCACCACGATGCCGTTTACTGAGAGCTGACAAAAACATCAGGTAATTGGGGCTCCATTGTAGCTTGGTCTACGGATGATTTCACGTAGGATAAATCAGGTTAGGGAAAGCTCTGAATATGTATTTTATAGGGGGAACAAAAAAAAGTTTTTTCTCGCCTCCTCTCACTGCCTCTCAGTCATCAAGAGAGAAAGAAATCATGAAAATGACACATGAGCTGCTGCAAAGCCTAAAAATAAGATGGCTTTTATTTATATTTGGAAAGGAAGATTAGCTTGTTCTATGGCTATTTTTCTTTTCATTTTTCTTATCTTTAAACAAGGTAGCATTTAAAGCAGACATTCACTGTGCCAGAAAAAAGCAAACAAACTTACTGTGTATTATTGCTGGGGAGGTGGATAATGGGAAAGCAAGAGAAAAGTAAGGGAGAGTGAGGAAAGTGGGGGCACTTACAGTGAAATACATTTGTGTGGGTTGGGTTCAGCAGTTTGAGGCAGGGAGGTAGGTAGTTAGTCAAATCTCTTCACAGTTACACCCAGAAATAAAGAATAGCATTTCTCTCAAAGTGAATTGCCCATAAACCATCCTTGAAGCTGGTGGTAGGTAGGCAGGGACTGAGAATGCTGCTTGCTAATTGTGTCTGTGTTAATTGTGTCCAGACCAAACATGCAACCTTCCAGTTCAGCAAAGTAAATGCCCTGAGGTTAAAAAACAAGAGGACAACTAAATGGTACGGGTTCTTTTTGTTTAACTATCTCTACAAAATGAATCCTGCTCCTTACAAAGATTTTTGACATTGGTCTCAGACACAGACTGGAGAAATTAAAAAAAAGGAAAAGAAAAGCCATAGAGTTCATGCTCGTGGCTGTGCTCCGAGCCACTCACTTTCCAAGTCATTGAATTCACTTTGGAGAAAGGAAGAGCAGCAACCCAGGGATTTTTTTTTATTGTTACTATTGTAGTGGGATTTTACTGCAGCAGAGAGAGAATATTCCAATTTTGGAAGCCAATTCTGCTGGAACAAACTACGTTTTGTCTGTAGCTATTATTATTATTCTCTTGTTTTCTTCTCTCATTAAAATTGAGGCTGGACTTTCCAAGCACTCACGTGGCTGCATCGGGCTCTCCCTGCCACCCCTGGCAGTGACTGCACAGCTGGAAAAGGTCTGGCATCGACGTGGGCAGTGTGCTGTTCCTCATCACCTGCACAGTTCATGACTATCTAAGGTTAGATGTGTCTTACTTGTAAAGTTAAATCACACTGCTGCTAATCAGTGCCCCTCTCCTCTCTGTGCTCACCCAGCGATTGCTAAATGTCGCTAAACCCCTTATTAAAGGCCTAGGTACATTTACTCACCCAGGATCCTAAATGCTGCTGTTTGTTCTTTAGGGCTTAAAGTCAAATGTCCTGTCAGGCAATGGCTGAGAGCACAGTGGTGACACCTAGCTAACGTCTGCGTACACTAAGAGCTTTTTCTGTAAATGGTGACAATATAAAACCTAGACCAGCATCTACCTCCATCTTTCAGGCATATGGTGACAGAGGCAATTAATAAAAGTGAAGAGAGCGTTGTCTGAATGCTGCAAGGCAAAGTGCTAGCTCTCTTCCTAAGACAAAATTGGCCAAGCACCTCATATGAACTACAACCACCTGGATATTTTGATAGGATATTGGATTTTTCTGAGGAAAAAAAAAAAGTTGTCCATTCTGTTTTGAATGTGGCTTCAGTGTCCAGAGAATCCAAAGGCAAGCCATGAATGCCCAGCTTGTTTGCCTAATAATTACTTTCTAAAATCCATTTGTTAGCTTCATGTAGAGGATAACTGGGTGTTCCAAGAGAGATTTATCCTCATCCGCTCAAGAAAGATCATGGGCTTTTATTAAAGATATGGCCACAACACAAATCAGAGATAATTTGATGGGTTATCTGACAAAGTACATATGAAATAAAATAAATGCCAATCTGTCTTCCAGAGGCTTGCCAAGTCCTTCATTTCTCTGAGCACCTCTACCTCTTCCATTTATAAAAGCCTCTTGAAGAGGAGGTACTCGTTCAAAGCCTTTTTGTTGTTTTTGTTGTTGTTGTTTTCTTTAAGAGCTTGATATTGCGGGAGGGAAAGAAAGAAAGAATAAAGAAAAGGGTGGGAAGAAAGATCACCTCTAAGGAAAGCAGCTTACTATTTCAGGAGCCAGGCAAAAATCATTTTGGATGAGCATCAAACATATAACACAGCCAAAATGTTTTATTTTTATCTTTTTTTTTTTCTCCCATTTAAAATAGAACATCTGACAAAGCCATTCCTTTAAATCTACTCTCAACTTTCTCACTTCACCAAGTTCAAATTTGCTGTACTTCTCAGCATGGAGCGTGGGTGTCAGCAATATGCAGGTGATGTCATTCTCCATTCCCTAACCCAGGGTTTAATTGACACCATCATTCCACACCCCTGCTCCCACTCTTCTTCCACCTCTTCAATTTAAACCTTATTCTCCCAGGCCTTTTGGGTCAACACACTTCAAAAACGTGTTGTAACTTCATCATTTAAAGTCTTCTCTAAGAAAGGGAAGCTTCATGACTCCTTCTCATTCTTACATCCCTGTTGATACGGAGATGAAAAATATGTCCAATATATTTTTCCTTTGGTAATCCCATCCAGTGATAACTTCTTTGGCACACAGATTGAAGGGATGACACGGTATCAGTGGTGGACAGCAGACTGGCCATCAGTACACTTTGAAGGAATTACAAAGATTTATTGTTTTTATTTCATTATTTTTAATACACAAAATATTTTCCCGATAAATCATCTCTCCTGCATAAAGTTTGGTGTTGGAATATCAATTTTTATATAACTATATTAAATAAATCATCACAATAAGCTCTTGGATAAGATATTTTGTCATACCTTTAATCCACTCAGTGAGGATTCCAGGATAAACAGTAAAAGTTTTACCTTTTTTCCCCCGTTGGATATTTTATTTCTTGAGGAAACCTAAGTTTAGAGAAGAGGTATTTGGGAAACATATAAAGAAAAAGGCAAGAACTTAACTGCATTGACAGAGGAAAGCTCTCAGTAGCCCAGCTCCTCTATTCTTCAAAGGGTCTTCCCACTCCAAGTATCCTAGGTGCTCTTCTGAAAAACAAAATAAAGCAGCAGTGATATATGGACTGCACCATTGACAAGTGTCCTTGGCACTGCATTGGCAACCAAAAGTCAACCTGTGAGGCAAAGCGCTCCCTCTGCCTTCACCCAGCTTTCATTCCTGGTCATCAGTTTCCTCATAAATGTTAACACCAGGATTATCCAGCTTCTTAGCCTATCTCCTTTCTGCTGTTTGTAGGACCGAAAATGCCTGCTCATTTCAATGCAGCTGTGACTGTTGTGCTGGCTGGAAGGCAGCAGGTAACATGTCAGTCACTAGAGGAAATCAGGACGGCAAGCCAGCCCTTCTGAAAGCTGGTCTCTCAGGCTTCTGAAATTGTTACGCGAAGCCACCGTCCAGCGTTCAGTCTTTCTGCTTCATTAGTATCTCCCTCATTATGGTTACATTAGAGGTAGTTGTCTGTGATTATTTACTAAGACAATTAATGAGATAAAGTCAAAATGTGAATGAGAGCATACTGGGCAATTCAAAGGTCGAAAGGCTGTATTGAAGCACATCTGGTCATAATTAACTGTACAATTTCACTTGGCCAAACATCATTACGTGGAACTAAATGAATCTCGTCTTAGCTGATTGACACATATACTATATAGTCATTGCAAGCAAGAGACAAGGTTTAGGTGACTTGCAAGAAAAAGAGCATACTTCCAGTAATGGCCTGTAGTTATAAAAAAAAAAAAAAAGTGTATTACTGCCAACTAACTTCAGAATGTGGGCTCCAAGTTTTTTTGGTTTTTGTTTTTTTATGTTTTATAAATGCAGGTATAATACATGGTTGCAGTGATTACAATTTTGTCCTTCATTGTGTTCAGCTAATTCTACAAATGGAAAGAATTACTGAAAACAGGAAAGAAAATGGTGTTCTTAGTGTATGTATGACAGGAAACAGTAGAAGTGATGAAGGTGCATGAAGCAGTGGGTGATTTGCCGGTGCTAAACCAATGCAGTGATTAGTTTTTGTCTAGAAGTGGTACCTATGTGCCCTGCTGCACAAGTCTTCTCCGAAAGAAAAGATTCTCTTTGAACTGTGATTTGAATAATGTTTGTAATCACAACTACTTTCCCCTTCTTCTCTCTCCGTCTTCTGAACTATTAAGTGTTGCAGTTGTTTAGCTGTGTGTTTGTAGACATCAGGCACAAAGAAGCTTGAAAGCTAGAACTGTAATGAGGAAAAAGCTTGAATTGTAATGATAAGAAAAGGTAGGAATAATCACAACTGTAAGTTGTAGTGATAAACAGCTGGGCTGATGATGTATTTTTTTTTCTTAAATGTTATTTAGACTCCTGCAATTTTGTTCATAGCTTATCTCGACATAAGGCGCCATATGGCGGTGGGTGCTAATGAGAGCACCTCTGAGACAGCTGTGTCTCCGGGTACCCATTTCACAGCCACCCCGGAAGCACTCTGAGCGGAGGCTTTTGCCTGGGGACAACTGAAGCTTTCTGTAGACTTTTCCTGGTACCAACCCAGGTGTTTGGGTGGCCATCTGGCACATGAATAACTTAATGAAGATGAAGACTATTCCAAGCCTATATCTTTCAGCAGGATGTACCACCAGGATGCTTTGTGATAGTGTTAATTAATACAGAGGACTTGGAGGTTTTGGATCTCAGATGTCACTGCAGGTGCTGGTGCAGGGCTGACTGTGCACTCAGGTCCTCATCTGCACATGAGCCACACAGCCAATGCGTAGTGGTGAGACAGGGCTCGTGTGTGGAGCTGCCCCCCGGAAAGCAAGCCAAGAGCGAGGGGAAGGCTGGGGCACTCCGTCCCCGACCTCCCTGAAGAACTCGAGCAGCCAGGCTGCACTGCCAGCATGGGCCTTCACTTCCATTCTCATTTCACCTCCCAGTCCTATGCCCCTTGCTTATCAGCTGTGCCCTGCACCTTAGTTTGGGATTGTGCTAAGTGCACAGACTTTTTTTCTGTTCCTCACAGCATTCCAGGTCCATTGCCCAGGTATTGCTCACATATTTAACTGAGATACTCCACACATCAGCCTGAGAAAGGAGAAGACCTCTGTGGCCTCTGCTGTTGCCATGACTTGAAAGCATCATTTCATAATGGTATTGGTGCATTTGGAAGCATTTGTGTGAATTATGCACACACACACACACACACACACACTCTCTCTCTCTCTCTCTATTTCATCTTTTTCAAGGAAATCAGAGGGTAAAAGGGAGATAAATTGATATCCAGTATCTACCTTTGCAGTAAGTACCTTCTGCTCAATAACCAGCTCTGGAGAGGAAGCCATTGCTCATCTCAAACAAACAAGGCTCAGTGAAACTTAGTCCTGCTAAAAGATAATGCTGAGAGGAGTCCAGAGACGCTACCATTCAGCGGCCCTGCAAACAAACATTCAGACTGTGCCTTCCTCTTTTACTGCTAGACCTACTGCTTGGCATATGCTTTTAATGTAAAATTGTTTATATGTGCGACTAAATCCTCATTCTAATAGCAAAACTTTGATTTCCTACTCTTTGTTTGCTCTGCTCAGAGGAATTCCACATTTCTTTCATGGAACACCTGACTGTGACCTATCACAGCACCTAAGTGATGTCATTCTTGCCAAGTCTCACAGTGAGCATAAAAACTTCCAGCAGAGCATCTCCATGAGGCTGGACCAGAGGGCCCTGCAGTCTGGTACAGCTGCACACAGCAAAGTACAGCACAAGCATGTGGGGATTAGTCCTTAGTACCCTCCCCTCCTCTGGCCATTTTCAGGTCAGGGGACTGCCTGACTTGGTCAGTTTGTATGTGCAGAAACATGCCAAGGATCTCCCTTCTGTTAGTCCTGGCTCATCTCTGACTCCTGCAAAGTTCTTGCATCCACAATGTCCTTTGAGACTGATAAGAATGGGTGTAAGTGATTTAGAACAAAACTTGGTATTCAAATGCAAACCAAAAAAAAAAAAGGTAAGGTAAGGACAATGGAATGTATATTTGAAATCTTAAGCTAGGTGGATCTCACTAAACTTAGGAAAAGATCAGATGAAACATGGAAGGATTTGTCTTTTTGTGCTTGCTTAATCTTCTGTAGGGTACCCTTCTGTCTCAGCTGGGATGAGAAGATGATTGCTGTCAGACATAGCTGCACGTCTATGGCATCAGTGACAGCCACCAGAGCCCTGGCAGCCCAGAGGGTGTGCTGAGGCATCAGGGTCTGCATAGCTGTGGTTGCAACGGCCCTACAGAGGGCAGAGGGACTGGAGTGACCCTGCAAAGCAGAGGGTCATCATGTCAACAAATGGGCTACACAGAGATTGAAATAACTACTTCACTATCAGTGAATAGCCCACCTACGTGTTTCAGCTCAGTCCTGATGGCCCAAGTCCTCGGCATTACTCCCATAGTGGCACTACTGCCTGGCTCGGGGATTTAAGGATCTGCACTCACTGCAACCAGGTGCTTAAAGCTGGAGAGATGTGTTGTAACATCCAGGCTTGGGCCCCTATTCTAGGTTCCTGCTAGAAACACTTCCTATGAATATTTTACAACCCTTTTAAAATGTATTCATTCTGCAAAAATACCTTTTGTATTTGCTTTCCATGAATATTTATGCTGCTGGCTTTTGCTGTGCAAAATCTGCATGGAAAGGTATTTTAAACCTGCTGTCTGGCATGCTCACGTTGGCACACTCCCCAGCAGAGGGGAGTGCCTTTTGGGACAGGCTGCTGCACCTGAACCTTTAGGCGAGCATTGGACAAGGAGAACTTTTTTCATTCCTGCTCATTACTTTTTGATCACTGAAAGTGATGGGTCCTCGCTTAAGCAAAAACACGTACCAAAGGATAATCTAATGAGAAAAAACTCATAAATATGGAGGAAATGTCAAAGACGAGCTGCAGCTAAACCATGTCTACAGCCACATTTCCTGAACCCACTGTGATGACTTTGTCACTCCTGCATTTCCCTGCCTTGTGGAGTGCATGCACCTCCCTGCTCCCCGCTACACTTCCGTGTCCCAACGTCATGAATAACCAGCGCAGCAATTGTACACGAGCAGGGCGTGGTAGGACATACCAAAATAAGGCTCTCATTGGTAGCACTTTTTTGTACCTGCTTTACTACATATGCAGTGTGAGCCCATCTAAATTATATATCTGACTGGCCTAGAGCTAAACCCGTCCACAGGAATCTTTTGCTGCTGTTACTCGGTCTCCATCATTCTGGCAATACACTCCCGAGGGGACAATTACAGACTGACCTGGTGTGGAAGAAATTGCTTTGTAGCCAAGACAATTATTAATCCGCATACCAACAGACCATGCTGACACCTCTCTTTTTCTGTATATATCTTGTTAGAGTTGTATATATATAAATATATACATGTATATATACAAGTATATATATATATATACTTCTATGTATGTATATATATGTTTGTATAATTTACATATACCTATGAATTATAAATAACACGCTGTATTTGTGTTCATATATTTGACTACATGTATTTTATTACCGTGTCAACATCTGTGGTCTGTTAAAATGCATCTAAAAATATAATTTAAAATTGCATAGTGATTACATAGTTATATCTAATGTACCTAGAGATTTCCTTCTTATTCACCTATACTTTCTTTCTT
>VXAA01003086.1:0-69625 GCA_013399115.1 Anseranas semipalmata
TTCTGTGATTCTGTGAAATCAAAGCCTGATCTTCCCCTCTTTGAACAGCCCAGTTGCTACAGCAGGCATGTCTAGTAAGTTCTTTGGTCTGGGTCTGTACAGAGCAATGCACTGACTCTCTGTAACATTTCAGGGTTTATAGATCTTCATGGCATAACTACAGTGGCACTCAACATCTGTTACTTCTGTCTTCTGCTATATAAAGAATGTTTCCTTACCATTGCAACTATATCTTTTTGGTCATGCAGAATGAAGATTGAAGGTTCTGCCACCATGCTCGAAGTGAACAAATAATTCTGGTTTATTGGGTCAATCACAACAAATACGGTATGTAAATTGTTTCTTCCTTCTGTCCCAGTTTGCTCTTCTCTACATTTCCTTAAACTTGCTTTATACTCACTTTTGAGCACTCTACTAGAATTCTACCATTAGCTGATTTTTAATTGTTACTGCTCCTTAGTGTTTGTTTCAGTTTCTACAATCTCATAATATCATAAAAATCTCAGCTGCTATTTTAAAAACTGCTTTTCTATCCTTTCAGATTATGCAACGAAATACAAAAATATGGTGGCAGTTCAGTAGCTAAATAAAAAGTTCCAGATATTTTTAAGTGTCATTAATTTAAGTCATGTTAATGACATGTACAGGTAAACCTTACAACATTTGCATGCTTCAGGTTGACAATGCATCATCTCTAACCAAAGTATTGACTTAACCTCACACAGCTTAAGACCATGATGAACTAAATATAAGATCCAGTGAAATCACTAAAGTGACAGAACATCATGGCTGTGATAAGACTAAAACATTAATCTTAATATTTTATGTGTAAGGTAGATAAATGTTGATTTTTTTTAAAACTTTGTATCTGAATAAGCATAGACAACTTGTAATGGGAGAACAGCAAACATGTCATTAACTCTCTCGATAAAAGTTCATAACCCCAAAGGGGTGCAGAGGGGCCTTGTAGAGAATAGAGGGATTTACACTAGCTGAACCAAGGGAGACGCACATGCTTCCCCGTCTGCTGCTCCATCGCTGTACAGATAGAGCTTCAGCAAAATATGTGAAAGTATTAAAAATATCTTTCTGCCAGCTTCCATCATCAAAGAGCAATTGCTGAAATGGACAGACAGCTTATCAACTGAAAGACTGTAAGGAAAAAGAAATGGAAGAAAGATCATAGAAAAACCACAGAAAATTAAACAAGAAATTGAAAAACAAACAAACAAACAAACAAATCATGAATCAGTCATTGATCCTTTTGATCGGGAATATGTGCTTACATATTCAGAATAGTTTTACTGTCTAATTTCCAAAATCTCTACTAAAGGCTAAGAATGGATAATTAAGTTTCTACTGATACTTACTGTTGTAAGAATTTTATAAAGCTCATCGTGTAAAATATATCCAGTGTTATCTGTGTCTATCTTCCCAAATGCTTCAAGCAATTCAGTCTTCGTGGCTGGTGTTTCTTCTTTTAAAATAGTACAAAAATCATCAAAATTCAGTGTAGTTGTTTGTGAAGTCCAGTATTTATTAACTGTCTTCTGAGATGGATTTCTTCCAGCCTGTTGAAGTACTGAACAATAAAACACAGTATTAAGTATATATTCCAGCTGTCAGTAGAGGAGTTATCTCAAAACATCCTTTAATCACTTCCCATGTTCAGATTTTTTTTAGTTTTTATTTTTAAGCACCATCAATCCAAGGGAAAACTGGCTCTAAAAGACAGTTTTGTTTATAATCTCAATCCTGCATTCTACTGATACAGACTGACTGTGACCTTCCCCGACCTTGAATTCTGTGGTTTGTACCAGACAGGTCAGAGCAGCCTGGGGGGCAGATGAGCTCCCCAGCACATTCGTTCAAAAGGGGTCATGAAACAGGCAGTGCCTGTGTCTAGGCCTGCATTCTAGATCATCACTCAGAAACTATGATCCAGCACAGAGACAACACATGCCACACTGTTGAGAACCATATCCACTTTCTTCTACAGAAAAAGGAAGAAACCAGACAGCAGTCTTCTTATAACATAAAAATATCATAAGAACCATTATTTTCCTTAAAGGCTCTGATCTGCAGCTTTCACTTACTACACTTACTCATTGCAACTGTTCTACTAAAGTCAATGGGATGACTCCCTTAAATAAAGTCAGCAGAATCAAACCATTAATTAAGCAAAATACCCAGGACTTCAAAGACAGTCTCCTCAAGTGGCAAGTGTAAAATTCAGCCCTGTGTCTGTATTCCCTGCCTTAACATCAAGAATCTATTAGCCTGTGAAAGGTTGCACAGTGAAAGCTGTTTCTACTGAGATCCACAAGCCTTTCCAGTTACTCTGCCAAGAACTGAGATCTAGTGTAGAATTTATCTTAAGTGATCTTTTAAGTCACATCTACAGATCTGAACTTATCGATTGAAATTATGCAAGAATTTGAATGCAATTATATATATGCAATTATGCAGGAATTTGAAATGTAAAGGAAAAACGACACCTACAGATGTACATTGTTTGGGCCAACAGTCAGTACCATACCTGCAACCAGTCAGACTGCTCCTGCACTGGCATTCTTCAAAACGAGTTTGCTAGTCTTTCAACAGTTTTGAGTGTGAAGCGGGTATTATGTTAAACTGAAATTAAATTCAAACGCACAGTCTGTCTGAAACTGGAGAGATGCTTTTAAATCTTCCCGTATAATAAAGTTTTTTAGAAAAACATAAGATATCTTTCATCTACCTAGGCTGGCAGTTTGATTTTCAGCCAGCTAACTGATGACCAAGTCTATACCAGCTGAGAGCAGTTCAGTAGCATCTGCGAAAGGAGGTGGTGGCGTTGTTACAATTCTCAATAGGCAACTGTGTCACCATAAAAGCAAACAAACAAAACCAGACACCTTTGTCGCTAATCTCAGATTGAATGGCAAGGACTAAAGATTTCTGCCCTGTCACCACTACAAGCAGAGTCAAGAAAATACAGCAAAGCTTACAGCTTTATCCATGCTAAACTTGGGCACATAGCAATTGTTTAATGATTTCAACAGCAAGGTCAGTCGAGGAAGGGCAGTTGCTCTGTGAGTTTGGTTATGTGGACAGCAGAGCTCCCTGGAATGTCCATGCAGCACACTATTCACGTACATTCAACAGAGTATCCTTCAAATATATGGCAATACTGTACTTTTATATAACCTGAGAGATCAGCACTTGCAATACACTATGTCTCCTGAGTTTGTATTTTTGAAAGTTCAATTAGACTGCAGCTTTTATGTATACTTCTTTACAGACTGATTCTGCTAAATACCCTAAGTAATTAGGGTAATTACAGCACAAGAAATGAAACTACTACGTGTGAGTAAGCACAACTCCTACAAGTAAAATTTTGCAAGGTCAATCTCTAAGTGAATATTGCATTGTTTAGATTATTAGCCAAACATCATCTAGCCACGGTTGTTTCAAAGGTAGCACCACTCATTTGATAAATGCCAGAATTTAAGTTGCAACATAAGTCTATAATAACTCTCAATACTTCCAAATTTTAAAAGAAGCAGGTTCTTATATATCTCTGAAAAGACTGTGTGCCTGAGCCACTACTTGCCCTTTCTGAGTTGACCTTGAAACCAAAACGCCCAAACACCTGGTACGTACAAAGTGGCATATGGATAGAGATGAAAGCCAGACCATATATAAAAGAGGTCACACTTGTTCACACTACTCCTATTTTAAAATCCCGATTATCTAAAACTATCATTAGGATGTTATAAAAGCACTTTTATTACTGCCCAGAAAGTCTGGATAACACTAAGTTACATGCTGAAAGAATGTGCTTGCTGATGGGTTGAATTTCATATACCGGCATAGGGAAAAAAGCTACAATCAATGCACCAGAAAAGTACACTCAGCTTCTGTACTGGTGGCTTTCCATGCGGAGACCTCATGTATTTTAGGCATGGACAATGCAGCAATTAGTGAGAAATGTTTCCTCACATATGCAGAAAAAAAAATATGGTCACTAGAATTATGATCTAACTAAATGATTTGATAATACAGCATGTTTTTGTCTTTAGGTGTTGTTTGTAGTGAAAAAACAAGCAATTGCAATGCCACAATACACCTACCTCTTACTGGCATCATGATCTATGAGGTGGGCTTTAGAAAGCAACCTATAGTATCAACAATCCCAAGTGTATTATGAGCTGTACCTCAAAACCCTTAAGATCAAAGTAAAAACCATGACTTTTTAAATGACACATTTGGGTTCTTTTCATCTAACTGAAGGTTTATGTTCTCATACTTTCTTTGTCAACCCTGTGAGCTAGAAACATTTTTTCCAATAAAGCAAGCTATGATTTTCACATAACCACAAACCTCCAGGTAGAAAATAGGACTGAAAGAGACTTCATGGGTTCTCTAACACAATCCCACACTACTGCATACAACCACAAATAATCCTTTCCATGAAAGGACAAAAGCACCCTAAGAAAAAAAAAAAAGACATAGTATACAATCCTACCAGTCCAAAAGATAGCAAAGTTGACATTATATTTGCTTGAGAAATTTTATCTGGGATAGTAAAACCTATTTCACAACTGAAACAGGTTCTTAATCAGTCTTATCTTACTCCTTATCTTACTCTGTCACTAAAACAAGGAACTAACTAACTATAAAGAAAACAATTTCCAATAAACAGCTTTAATTTGGGGGGTAAGGTTTTGTAATTTTCGTTAATAATTCCATGCAAGGAACTTTGAAATATCATAGGTTTTGAAAACAAATTTGGTAGGTTCCACAGCTTTCAGTACCTACTAACACCTTTACTTAGCACAACTGAAGCATTCAGAGATTTTTTGTTTTTTGTCATAATGCTGACAGCAATACCACTTATACACAGATATAACATAGATGGCAAAAAAAAAAAAACTTTTAATTTTCGTCTACGGAAACATTTTAATTCACAAGAAATTTTAATAAGAGCAAGAGTTCTTAGGAAACACCAATGTCTGAAATAGCCCATTTGGTCACATAAATTTGATATAGGAAAGGCAGTATTTTCACATACTACTCAGACAAAGTAGCTTAAAACTGATCTGTGAGACCGTTTTTAGGGGTGGTAAATTACCATATCCACACCTCTGACAATCTCCCCTATGAGTCTGCAAACCTCCGCGTCGATCAATGCCAGTTACCATTGTGATTTTCTTTGATTATAGGGACAATTGTCCATTAGAAACTGAACTGAGATCAACTCAATCATGTGTCAGGGATAGAAAACTATTGCAGAAATGTCACAATCAAAAAGCAGAACCTATGCCCACCTCTGTTAGCAACAACGCTATCATTGAATTTAGCAGTGTTAAACAACTCACTTATGTCCCTGTAAGCTGTCAGCTGGTATTGACTTTTGCCCATTCATACTGGTGATTTACAGATGAGAAGCTTTGTATACCATTCCCAGTTCCATGAGCCATCCAACACCTAGCAACAAAGATTAAGGATTTGAGGAAAATGAAAAGCATTGAGGAATGGTAGTTTCTATAAACTTTGAAAAATCACTGTGTGACATGTTTTACAACAGGTAAATGATGGACATGTCTTTAAAGATACAGCAACCAACACTTGAAATCTGAACCCTATCTAAACTACTGTAAACTCCTTAAAGCAGGTACCGAGTTTATGCATTGGGATACTCTCACCACTGAATTACCGGCTGCTGTTAGTAAACAACCCATGGCAATCATCACACACAATAGCTATGGGGGGGAGGGGTATCAAATCATTACCTAAACTGAGTTGTTCTTTTGATTTAATATTTTCTAAACTGCTTTTTAAAACAGTTAGATAAGCTGCTCTGCAGTTCGTGTAAAAGATTGCTTCTTCTGCATGCTGGGACTTCTTTGCTTGAGAACTTTCTGAGCGTGTGACTTTCTGATCAGAGGGCGATGCATTATTCTCAGGACTGCTGGCCATTCTGTGAAGAACACAATCCCAGTTAGAATTTGTTACTCTTTTGCCTGTTTGATAACTATTCTTTGTCCTCTGAAACACAGACTAGCACAAATTATCCCAACATCTAGACTGAATGCTTCCCATTCTCTAAATCTGGAATAAGAATACTTATCTACCTTTGTAGGTAAATACCATGAGATGGGCAAACAAAAATAGCTTAAGCTATTGAGCTACTTGTTATGCACAATTTGTTCATTATTGATAGTAAAACATTTAATTTTATTGTATTTTATTTTCATTTCAGACATTTGAGGCCACAGTGATTACATGGTCCTGTAATTTGAAAGCATAATAGCAAATTTTCAAGTTATCATCTGTGAGGCAAACCATTGCTATCCATGTTTAGAAATAAATCAATAGAACTTGTCTTTGTAACATATTTCCACTAGAATTTCCACTCTTGCCACACTTGCTAAATTCTCCTAATGACAGAAACAATCAAAGAAATTGTACAGAAGTGCACTTGTGGGCTCTGATGACTTCACCACCATTTTGCATGATTTGTTGCAATGGTAAAATAAATGAACATAGCATATACCACACCTGTGACTGTTTTGCTCCCAGCGCCACTCTCATTGTTGCTGTTGGTCACCAGCAGTAGCAAAAATAGAGTGGTTTGGGGAAAAAATGCCAATCTAAGCATGGGTGTGGGAGGCACAGACTAATTTTAAAAGTTTTTTTTTATCAAACAACAATAACAAAGTAAATACCATCAAGAATGGACACAGTACTTAAGAGCTCTGTGGCTGCATGATCGTGACCGACTCATGTCATGTGGGACTCCCTGTTACACTTTTGGTGTTAACAGCAAAGTCCCCTTTGCCCTCCAGAGAAAACGACATGAGTGTATTTATGTTGCACTGTGTATTTGTCAGGATTCCATCACCTAAAAGTTGACTTTCATCTTCTGAACTAGCTGAAAAACTGTGTAGTTTTATACAACTTCAGCAGAGACAGTGTAATGTCATAAACACCATATAACGTTTAATGTTAAAAAAAGTGACAAAACAATTATTAAATTGATCACATCCCTTTTTTCTAGTGCCAACCCGTATCAGAAGGGGTTTTTGTATTCTGTTTTTACAGTTACAACTCCATAAAAGGAATGGCCAATAGTAAAATTGGTCAAAATTTTAACCCTTCAAGAATGCAAATTTAAACACACTTAATCCTACTTTTAAGACTTATTTATTTCTATTAATTATATTTACATAAGTCTGAAGTTAAGCATGTGCAAAGCTGCGTAACTCAGGACTTTTAAGTACAAGAACACTACCAATATAATTGTAAAAGAATAAAAAACATCACAAAATGTATTTTTTTCTAAATTAAAGTGATTCAAAGCAGTAACTAATACCGTTTGCTCACTAATGGCCGGTAAACTTTAACAGCAGCTTTCTGCTTCTACCAAAGGTGATTAAGGTTTTTAGAAGACCATCACAGAGGGACAGTAAATCGTGTTGAACTGTTGGTCTAACAGCCTCTCATATTATTTTACCCAATGTTGACTTCAGAAAATATATTCCAGTATAATAAATTGAATATCTCAAGTTCACCAACAAGACAACAGCGTCACAGGGTCCCCTTCAGGACTCATTGGATTCTTACTTGGGAGGCCTAAATCACTCTCACCTTCTTGAGTTATATAGGTCTTTTACACTTGGGAAAGAAAGATAATAATCACTTATCATGGATGAAGTACGCTATTTATAATACACAGCCTGCCTGCCTGACACTTTAATATTACACTGGCATTAGAAGGACCCCATAGGGACACTGTGATACAGTCTGGTTACTGCAAACGGGTGTCACTATAATTAAGCACCAGTGTTACACACACAAAATGGAAGTAGGTTAAAGTCAAGGAGGAAAAGAAGAATAAATGTTAATTTTCCAGTAACTAGTTTATAAAATGTGAACTCTCATTTACACTCCTTAGACTTCCCATTACCAAGATATTTCTTATGTGGGCTGCAGTTCTGCCAAGAAGTGCTGCCAATACATCGCTCAGAAATCCAGTGAAAAATGCTTAGTAACAGCACTACCGGCAGCCCCATGACTTAGACTGTGAAGTTTTGACTGGACAAACGAAGCTTTAGACAGAACAGACAGAAGGGAGCAATCCAGCCTCAGCTCAAGTGGGAGAACAACACAACCTAACTGTTACTTCCAATTTTAGTTCCTAGGATTCCAACATATAAAAAATCGTCTTCCAAGCAGGAATTAAGTAATACCCTTCTTGGCAATACCGACCTTCTCTGCCACGGGTTCGAGGCCGCGGTTCACCTACATCCATCGCCAAGAGCACATCGATGGGGAAGTTGCGCACGGCAGCTTCCTAACTTCCGAGCCCGAGCTCTCAGGCCTTTCTCACCTGAAAGCAGAAAACTCCCTCACCACACGAATTCCATTAGCTCCCTCTCCGGTGGGCGCACGGATCTGGAGCAAAATTTACAACCCCCCCCTCCTCCGGCTTGCCACAAGGGAACCAACCTCTCCCCGTCGGAGGGACCCCTGTGCCCCGCGCCCCCCGCTGCCCTGAGGGGCCGGGTTTGGCCGAACCTCCCTTCCCTCCCGCTCAAGCGCAAACCTTCCCGAGGCGGGAGGCCGCCACCGGCCCGGCTCCTCGCGTCGCACGGCGCCGAGAAGCGGGCAAAGAGCGGCCCGGAGCGCGGCCCGCCGCCCCACAGGCCTGAGGGACGCGGGCTCCCCCCGCCCCGGCTGCCGCCCTCGTCCCGCCCTCCCGGAGCCGCGCACCGCCCTCTCGGAGCCGTTTCCAGCCGGCGGCGTTTGGCCGCTGCACGGCGCCGAGGCGGGAGATCTGCAAGGCGGCGGGAGCGGCTCAAGGCGCCGCGATGTCGTAGGTATCGGGCGCGGGTGGCTCTGGCCGTAGGCGCCCCGCTCACCGCCTCTCCTTCCCTCGTTGGCCGCGGCTCCTCCTGAGGGCGACCGGGGAGCCCCTGGGGCGCGGGGCGAGGCGGGAGCCGGCGTGAGGCGCCGCGGGCCGAGCGCTTCTCCCCGGCAGCCTGCGGGTTTCCTATCCGGCGCCGAGCCGTTCCCTGAGGGAAAACGTGCCCCGCGGGTTCTCCCGGCGTGGGGAGGAGCACGCTGCTGCGTGGGGAAGGGCGGTTTCGTTTCTAGCGCCGTCTTCCCGTTGCTAGACGCGGCTAGGACATGTTTATGATGGTGGTTCCTCGGGGCAGAGCCTTATCTGGGTGGAGTTTGGGTGTGTGATGTTCACAGGCAGGGGTAATGCTTTCTGCACGTTAGTGTCTGACCTCGGCTTGCCCAGCTTTAGAAGGAGGGCTTGTCCACCTCTGCACGGGTAAAGCCTGTGAGGCTTTGCGGTAGGGGGTGAAAAAGTGCCAGAAGCCATGTGGCGTGGGTGGGTTGTGCTGAATTTAACGCCCGGGTTTTGTGCTACAGGCTGCTGTGGGAAACTGTTGTCAGCTATGGTGAGGGCAGGACGGTTACCATGCTCATTTTCCATGAGGCTGTGTCTCTTCATGTTGTCTCCATCTGGAATAAATCCTGTTTGTCTCTCTCCTACTCTTTGCAGTTTATTAAACGACAGTCATGCAAGTCTGATGCTATTCTTGTGTTGCTTTGCCAATCACAGGCAGCTGAAGAACAGTTAAAAAAAAAAAAGTGCAGAACGTTGCTAATGTCAACACCAGTAAGGTGAGGCCATGAGACACCATCCAGCTGCCTATATGTAGGTTTGGGATGCTGTCCCACTTCACAGCTTCTTATGCAGTTTCAAAGATGATCATTATGTTAAATCTAACATAGGTTCCAGCTTCTGCCAGCCTTTCTGTTGACCACTGGAAGTTAAAGTAATCACGCCAGAGGGTAGTCACACAAAGGAAACTTATCAATACACAAGCTTTGCTTTTTGGTGTTTAAGTCTGTTTCTCACTGATTGTGCACAGCTAGTAAACTACCATTTAAGCTGAACGTAGAAAATGATCATGTATTCTTTCTGCTTTTCCAATTAATAAGACAGTTTTGGTGGCAGGTTTTGAAGATGGAGCAGTATGGAAATACCATAAAGGTGTTTTATTTTTTCCCCCAGTAAAAGCAGAAACTTCAGAGGAAGCTAACTGGAATGGCCTCAAAGTGGGCTATAATAATCCCTAGGCTATTTTTAATGAAAGAATATAGTCATAGAATATAGTTTTTGTATACTACATCAGTTTGTGACTGCTACCATTACATTCATTCATAAATGAATTATGATAGAAAAAAAAAATAAGTATATGTGGAGTTAAAAACAAATTAAGAAATTCATTTCTTTATAGAAAGTTAAATTACATACCTAGACTCACTGTTAACCAGTTCCTCAGATGAGTGGTTTCACCAAAACAGTATGAGAGTAAAAATCTCTGAATATTAATGAAGACAATATGACCTAGAATGGTAGACTAGCAATATGCTATAGCAGTAATATGTAGTTCTTAAACCTGATAAATATTGTGGGCAAAATAATCCTTGCAGGGTATACAGCTAGCTATAAACGTGCCATCATACTCTGCATAGTTCAGAAAATAAAATAAGCCTCATTAGGGCATTTTGAACCAATTCAGGGGTAGGAAACTCAGATAAATAAGTTGTTGTGTACTGTAATCACGTATGCATCATCTTTCTGCCTCTTCTTGTTCACACTCCAGCACTGAATTCTACTCCAGAGCTGTAGCAAGGCTTTTCCAGCCATATAAAGAAGGTAAACCAAACCAAAGCTGGTGCTCTTCCTCCGTAGTGTTTCCTAAAATACTGCAGGAATTTTGTTTGCACTTAGATGTGCCTGCTGGCTTTTCTCGATGTTCATCTTTTGAAAAATCTGAGAGTAAAGGCTTTGGCTGACTGCATCTTCATGTTAGATGTCTAGATGAGTCTTGTTTCAGTGGTCCTAGCCAAGGAGTGCATGTAGACTAAGGGCACAAATTTTAACTTCTTTTGGGTGAATGGCAGTTGCCCAGAGACTTATGCCTTCTTCTGTTAGAGAATCAGAAAGACTATTACTAAAAAAAAGCCCAAGAGCAAACCAGAGTGCTGGGTAGGACAGAATTTGACTCTGGGACCAGCAAGGCTAAGCTGACCTGCTGAAGCCAAAATTGTACCCATATAGCTCCTTCCAACGTACAGGTGCTCGTCTGGAGTGAGGCTGCTTCTTCAGCACCATGGCTCAGGTTGTTTGCAGGGGTTTTGCAGGCCAGCAGGGGGCAATTCGGGCTGTCTTCAGCTCTGTTGCTGTACACAATATTTGACAGACTTTAAATAACATAGTCTTGACCAGTCCACAACTTTCTCTCCAAGAAATTTTCTAAATGTTTATAATTTAGTGCGATTTTCATGTGATTTCTCATTTATCTTCATCCTACGGCTATGTTGAGTCCAGATTCTCCTTTACTTTGGCTTCCAGCTTCTTTTGAAGTCCATCATAAAAACCTCCATCATAACGTGCCTTAGTATAACATGCAAATGCATTGGCCCCTAGAGCACCCTTTCGGAGTAGATGTATTAATAAATATAATGTTTCCCTGCTGCCACTGGGGTGGAAGATGTAATGGAGTCTGCATTCCTTAAGCAATATGGGTTGCTATTTAAAAAAGAAATACATTGTAAAGAATTCCATCGAACTGTTACAGCTTTGACTGCCCTTTGGCAAGAATTTGTCACTTTTTTTTTTTTTTTAATTTAAATGTTACCTGTTTACTTGGCTTTTTTAAGATAGAATACTTCTCTTCCCCTTTTTGTAATAGAGATTATTGTAAACCAGTATTCATAAAAGACCCTTACCTGAGTTATATTTCAAAGATGTATTTTCGTTCCATTTTTCCAACACCTTAATTTGCGGGTTTGGAATAGTACCATAAATTAAAAGAGGATATCTTTGGAATGAGGTCATCTTAATTCTTTACAAGACAAAACATTCTTTTCCAAGATCAAAATTGCGCAAAGTTCCTGAAATATGATGCATTTTCCAAATCTTGTTTAATTTGATATAGTATATATGTTTCTTGGGGACTGTTCATATAAAGATTTTATTTTTTTTCCTTCATTGTTTTATATAATGCTTTAAACTGTTGTTAAGATTTAAGAATGTACTTTAGAAGTTCCAGTTGTCTCTGGGAAAAATAGTCTTAATTTATGTTGACCTTTCTTTCCTTTGAGCATTTAGTCTGCATTCAATAAAATTTTGATGACTGCTCTTTAGAAGACAGCTGTACGATATAAAGTATTATAAATATTCAGCTTTCCTCTTCTAGCGTTGCCATTAACAGCTGGGCATCCAGTTCAGCAGAGCAGATTTTGCAGAGAGAGCTTGGCATGTTCCTGAATCAGTATAGTGAAGAAGACTAGAAAATAGTTTCTTATGGTTTGGGGACCTGTAAAGACATAGAGCATCTGTTCCCCAGTTAAGTCATAGTCTGGTAGCACTGAATCATGTTAAGAGCTAAAATGATGGGAAGAACTACTTTTTTCACCTTGGCTGTACCTGTGTTTTAAATGCCTAATACATTATTTCTACTAATGGAAAAATAATTTCAACTCTTGCTCAGAAGGTATGTAAATAATAGCGCTTTTGCATTTTTTCATTGTTTATAGTCTTTGAGAAAGAGAAAAATGTACATTTTTTGTCCTGTGCAATTTCACTTCAGTGTCTTAATTTTTATCTCTAGTATAAAATGGAGAATTGGATTTTCCTATGCAAACACTTTATCCTTCTAAACAAGCAATGTTTTTGTTACACGGTATTTTAATCAGTTAATGTATTTGTTTTACATGAGATTAGTTTTGTTGTGTAGTATAAAAAAAAAGTGAAACATAAGAAAAAGAAAAATGTCTTTAAAATTACGTATTATAAACCTTACTACCAGAAACCTTTGTGTCTAGATGACTGTAAAACTTGTCCATATTTTTTATCTCGCAGAGCTAAGAGAGCACTGAAGTTGGACACTGTTAAAAAAGATAATGTAAGTATTTTTTGTTTATGAAATAAGCTAGGATATGTGTGTGTATGTACATACACATATACTTGTATATAAACATGGTATTTCATTTGTTACATTTATCTTATAGATTGGTTGTTGTCTAGAAAAATCTTAGGAAGGCACGAAATTACTGATGAAAATGTTAGTATAAAATTTGTTGTATTCCGTTTGTCATAGAACTGCCTGGCTTTAGGTAATGTATATTTGCATGAATCACTTGAAAATAAGGGGTGAAATATGCACGTTTTTATTGCCTTCACTATTTACCCAAGAGCTGAATGAGTTAAGATCCTTGGTGAAATCATTTATTAGAAATTAGCTCCATTATCCTGGAAGCAAATGTTCTGCCATGTAATTCTACATGTAACAATATGGAATTATGATAATGCTGTAATCTGCATATTATAAACTGCAAAATTGAAATGAAAACATTAAAGGCATTTTCATGTCAAGGATATAATTACCTCCCTCAGCTAATCTGGCATAATGAAACAATAAAGTACTAACACTGCAATAAATTTCACCACAGTTATCACAATAAAAATAAAATTGTACTGTTGCTATTATTTTTTGTAAATGCAGCTATAGTATACTCCCAGCACCAGCATGTCATGACATATGTCAGTTTATTATCTGCTTCTACCAACAGTGGGTGTTGCTGCAGACACCAATGCAGAAGAGCTTGTGGGGATGGCAGTGTTTAAAGGAAGGAAAATTTTGGAAAAGTATACAAAGAGGAAATAGCTGGTCAGTAAATGAGCTCCCAGTAAATCTCCACATCTGTGTCCTTTTGAAGAGATTTGTTTATATGCAGCACATACTCGGAGGTCTCACTGGTAGTTGGCACAATAGAAATGTGCAATTTTAGACATTTGCTAGATTTTTTTTCTTTAAAGAAAGATGGCAAAATACCACAATGGCACTAAAAAAAATCATTAGCAATTTAATTAGCAGCTTAGTGTACCATTACCCAACTTGTTCTGCTCAGAATGCAGCTGTGACTGTAATTTTGCATCTGTTTCTTGGGCTGTAGTAACGTTTTTGTAGATGATTGGTCCAGCTGAAATTACACACAATTCTTTTTCTGCCTTAATGCTATTCCTTCCGTCTCCCTCCTCATAAGATAAAAAGGAAGAGTTACATGGTGGTTACCTGCATTCAGGAAACCTTGTTCAGCAAAAAGCTTAACAAAAGCCCATCTGAATGATGAAAACTTTTATTGGAATCTCAGTAATAATGTGGGTTTACGCTATGATTTTTAGTTCATACAATGCCTCTAACAGATGCATACCAATGATTTAAAGTGTGCTGTAATTAAATAACAGTATTGAAGTTAGAAAGGAATGTAAGGTAATAAACACACAAGGTTTATGCAAAGTATCTGCTTTAGCTCTGCCCCTTCCATTGCCATTTCTTCAGTTCCTTTCCTGTTATTCAGGAGGACCTCATTCTACCTGCTGCTCAGACTACCCAAAGTATGCCCAAACTAACCAGATCAGAAATGAGTGTTTTTAAACTTTGTAATTTTAGTATGGTATCATTTAAAAAAAAAATAAAATATGCATAACTGGACTAAGACTCTTCTTTCTAGAAGAGAAGTTCTTACTGCCAAATAAATACTGTCCTTTTAAGTGTTACAGTAACTTTTTTTTCCAGGTAGCTGCTCAAAGGAGTCTTGGTTCATATCCAGAAATATGGTGGCTGAGGTGGCTGCTGTTCAGTGTTAAGCAGGAAAAATATCCTGAAACTGTAAGCAGATTGCAGATTGTCCCTGTTACAAAAGAAAATTTATAACAATTAAATGCCTAAAGTGGCATCGATACTTTACTGTAATTAATATTTCATTTAAAGAAACTGTTCTTCAACCTGGTTGAATGTGGCGTAATATTAGTGATGGCAGACTAAAGATTTCCGTCAGGTATTGTTTAAAATACAAGTAGTGTGCAAAAAGAGTATAAACAACTGATGCAAAGTTATTTAGGGTATTCAAGACTAAAACAAGACAGATTAATTTCCAGGTGGTATAAGAAAGCTAGGTAAGTGGGCAGCAAATTATATCCTTTGAAATACAGCGCAAGTCATAATACTGATGACCAATACTAACACTGTTAGGTTCTAAATTAAAGGTAACCACTCAAGGTAGAGTAGGGGAAGAAAGGCATCAAAACTGCAGCTTTGTGTAAAAGTGCAGTAAGATATCAGAAATAGAATAGCTAGCAGCACTGGAAATATAATGCCATTACATAAATCAGTATTACATCTTCACCTGAATTAGAATTAAATGTATTGTCACTGTTTTAAAGTATAATTGCAGAAATTATACTTTGAACCTATATCATTCTGTGAAATAAAATGAGTGTGAACATAGGCGGTGGTACAAGTGTCACAGGAAATGCTTTCAGATGAAAGAGATTAAAAGATCAGGAAGCGTTAATAGGAGTTCAGTAGTGAAGGGCAGGAAAGAAGTGTAAGGATATGCTGGATTCTTTTGAGAAGGGAAATTGAACATTCTTTATCTTCTAAATAATGAATAGGAAGTTAATGATATTGCAATGTGGAAAACTGAAATCAGATAATGGAGACTTATCTCTTATACGATACATTGACTTCTAGAATTCATCCTGGAATTTTGGTGAACCCAAGAACATAGTAGAAGTTGTAATAAAAACACTCATTCATACAGATAACAATAGTATGCATGTCTATGTAGGTGTGAAAAATTGAGTATTGTGCTTTAGGACATTTAAATTAAGAGCTGTTTGGAACTGAGAAGAAAACTTCTGAGGGTTACATAATTGTCCATTATGCTTCTGGGTACAACTCATGTTCCTAGTTTTATATTTATTGCCTCTGTAAACGTAGACTTTTTAAAAGCAGTTTACTTGTTATAACACCGTAACAATTTAAAATTAATTACATAAACATTAGTATTTTCTTTCATTAATTTACTCAGTAATGAAATAGCCTTTTCCCAGCACTTGGATTCTGACTGGACTGTAGAGGCTTTAAGTCAGCTTTGTGATCCAATATGACTTATGTCCTGGTACAACTTACAGTGTTCACGCATGTTCCCTGGTGAATCTGATTATTGGCATTAAAAATACTGTTTCTCTCACTTGGATACTCTGGTTCTGATTTTGAAATCTAAAATTGCTGTGGTTAATTTTTCCAGGGGATATTTGTGAGATCTTAAACCTATGAGGTGCACGCCTTTGCCAAATTGTCTTCCCATTCTGTACCATGTTCCTGACTCAGGCTGCCTTTGCTCTCAGTCATGTCCCCAGTAGATTCTTTTCCCAGAACATGCAGGAGATTCCTGTGCTGAGGAATCTTTGGTGGATTTGAAGAAGATTTTTATGCCCCTTTTTTAATCTGGTTTAAAAAGGAAGAGGATCTTAGTCTAGCAAAACAGGACAGTATATGTTTAAGTATGGAAAGGGAATAAATGAGTTAATAATTTGAAATTGCAGTAGAAATGTCAGTTACCAAAATGCAAATATCAGGTTGTCTAGATTTTTTTTCCAACTTGGCTTAAGTACCGTGTGTTCTTTAATGAATATAAACGCCACATCCTCACCTTGTATTTCACTCATTGCATTAAAAGTGTAATATGCTTACCTATTACACTTTTCCTAACATTAATAAATGGAATAATAAATGGAACTTAGAAAGATTAGAGAATAATCATGTATAATAAAGCTCCCAATGAAGAAATACTGTATGAAATTGAGGGACTGTTATAAGTGACATGAAGATAAATGATAGATACTCAGTTCTATGGATAGAAGGAGGCTCAAGCTGGTAGAAGAGGCTAGTTTAGTTGTTTGGGAAGTGGATTTCTTTACTTGCTACAGTTGCAAATATAGAGATAAATCAATTTGCTCCTCAAACTCTAAAGACCCAAAGTTTTAACAAATTAAAAAACTGAAGTAAATTGGTGGAATTTGCATTGATGATACTATGTCTCCAAGGGAAAAAAAAAAATCACCAGTGTCACTGTTCCACTGCTTTTAGATAGCTCTTCTTTAAACCCATGAGGAAATATTGAAAGGGACTGGAAAAAATGTTTTTGGCTAAAATGTCCTTTTATTCTTTGCATGACAAATGTTAACACAGTGAAATCACTTGTGTGGTATATGCATTCTCCACTTTTGGAGGTGGCTATTCTTGTTTGGAAGCAGTAGTTTGTATGTCTGCTGACTATCTCCTTGAAATGAAAGTTAGGCAAGAATGGGAAAACTGTCATTCTGAAGCTGTGTTTTCCAGCTGGTTGTGTGGTGTTCCCTCCTGCTCTTTTGTTTAATTATTGGATCAGCTGGTTACTTAGCGGTAAAGTACTGTAGGTCTGGTAGTAATGCATATTGCTCAATGCTTAAAAATCAGTTACCCAGAAAATCCCTTAGTCGCTTAGTCACTGGTTTCTAAGAGTGTGAGTTGGCGTTAACATGCTGCTGATGACAGTAGAGTTTCCTTTAAGAGCTACATACACTCTATTTCTTTGCATGTTTCCTTTCTGACAGTCATTAATAGTATTGTATAAAGCTGCTAGACTTCTTAGTTGGAAGCAAGTTGTTACTAGAGCTGAAGCCCTTTATGTGCAAACCAACTTTTTTTTTTTCCCCTGGGTATTAGTGCAGGGAAATCCCAGTTTCTCAGACTTGCAATTCAGCATCCAATCTAGAGAGTAAACTGCACCCCAGGTAATCCCAGTTAATATTTCAGAAATGCAGACAAGTTCTTAAAACTTCTCTGCACAATTCCTTATACATCATTAAATAGCTCCTTTTGCATCATGAAAGATACTGAAATCCTAAGCCAGAGACAAAATTTTGGTTTTAATGGACTCTTTTTTTTTTTTTTTTTTTTTTTTTTTTTTTACTTAACATTTAGTTATTTCTAATGATTTCCTAATCATCTTTTGGTGGAACTAAAATCTAAAAATACTTTCTTATAGTTCATATGCCTCAAGTTCTCAGTAAGATAGGAAAAAGGGCAACATTTTTTTGACTACTTGTATATTAATATAAGTCAGAAAATCTAAATCTCTGAAAGCCATATGCTATTTTTTTTAATGAAAACTGGGAGGCTAGTGATTGAAGGGTGCTTTGTTTGGTTTTGGGTGGTGTTTTGGGGTTTTTTGGTGGTTTTTTTTTTTGAGTAAAACTAATGTTTGTACATGTATTATGTGCTTCCCATAAATGGGGGTACCTAAAGTTCGGAATTATTTAGAAAAATCTTTTACCAGATATTAAATTTTCAGAGAGGCTTTGGCTAATTTGGGATGCTGTATGCAACTCGGCTGATAGGAAGGGTAGAGACTGGAATATATTTACTTTGCAGAGCAAAAGTTCATAACTGTTATGGGTTCAGATGGACATAGATACCCCTTTATCTTTAGCCAATATTGATCCAGGTTCTTTGTCTTTTACTACATCTCAGCCGAGTGAAGCAACACCTTTGATGACCAAAAAGAAGAATCTAAACTCTTACTCACCGACAACAGGAACACGCCAGATGAGTCCATTTTCATCTCCCACAAGTCATAACACACAAGATCTCAGAAATGGCCTATCAAATGGTTAGTTGAACATTTTGTCTTTCTTATTGCAACGTTTTTCTGGTTATAGGCTTGATTTAGTAATTTATGTCTCATGTAGTAGGTTTGATTTCTTTTTTGTCTTAAAGCTTATGTACTTCCCAGTTTGGGGTGGAAGGACAGGTTCAGCTGTTCATGCCAGTAAAATAAATGCATGCATGCATACGTACTGCATTTCTCAATTCTGAGTCTTTGTCTATGAATATTGAAAGTTATGTAGATGTTATCAGATCAAAGCTAAAAGAGATGCTGAGATAGTCTAACTCTTCTCCTTTGCCTTCTTTCATGTAATTTTTTTACTACTGTTTTTCCGAGTAGGGCAGTTTTTAGTTAAGCTAACATAACACTGAATGTCACTAGCTCTCAAAAAATATGCCTTTTTATAACTATGTGATTTCCCATTCATTTTAGGACATATGTCCACTTAGTTACACAGTCCATGTTTGATGCAGACAAACTATGACTGCTCAAAAAGTCAGTAGACTAACCTGCTTGTATGGATATATACATTGTGGGCTTTAAGTGTAGAGGAACCACTAACTCAGCTAATGTGACTTACTGTATTAAAAAAATAATACAAAGAGACTTGTCATCTTTCCCACATAAAGCCCAAGAGCTTTTGTTTCCTTGCCGTTTTGTTTCCTGTCCTTTCCTTGCTATAAAGATGGTTGTCTCAATCTAAAGACTTCAAATGATTTTTAAAATAATAATAATAATCCATCAATTCCCCTGGTAGCATGTTCGTTCTTCAATTACCATCACTATTTAGAAAAAGAAAAATCTCCTGTCTGATTTTGAATTTGTCTGGCTTTAATTTTCAGCCATCAGTTCTTGTTATGCCTTTTTGTTGGGTTAAAGAGCTTTTTATGCCCCATATATTTTGGAATTTATGTGCAGTAATTGAGGCCTCACTAACATTCATGAATTATGATGAGTAGAAATATTCTGAGCAGGATAGAATAACCACTGTTTGAAATTTATCTGAATGTCTGCAGATTTTTGCACTAGCTATTGCACCATATGCTCTCATGAGGATCTACAAAAGTGAACTTCTCCCCCGCAAAAAAACAGATGGTTTTTTTGTTTTTTTGTTTTTTTGTTTTGGAAAGGAATGTGGTCAAGAAATGTTGGAATTCTGTAAAAACTGGCCAAATTAAAAATGAAAATCACTGGAATCCTGCAAATGGAAAGTACTACAATCTGTGATCATTACATCCCTTTTCCTTAATAAAAATAGCAGAGTACTTGAGGAAGCAAGCAAGTGTCGAGTGTTTTGGTGGTAGTATAGCTATGCATGGTTACAGGCCTTTGTGTTGTGGGGTATTTTATTTTATTTTATTTTATTTTATTTTATTTTATTTTCCTAATTACTAGTCATGCTAGAAAACTAAACAAAAGTAGCTATATACTAATTCTTTATTGTGCTGCCATTATCCATTATGACCTGGCTTTACATCTTCCTTACCTGTTTGACAAACAGTTTTAGTGACGCTTGAGTTTTTCATGAGCATTCACTGCCAACTGGGAGGTTCACAACTTTTCCTACCAAATTGACTGCTGATTCCAGTTCTTCCCAGAATACTGGTTCTTCTCCATCAGCTTTTAAATTGGGCATTTGCCCTGCCCCTGGAACTAGTACAAAAATGACTTTCAACTATTCACATTCGTAGAAGCCTTTGGAGGAATAATTAGGCTAATTTCTCTCTACTCTCACAGGGAGTGATAGCATCTCTGAATTAGTTGTGTAAGCCTGGTGTCTTGAAAGGACCTATATTTTGGAACACCCTTTGCCTCCACAAAATATAAGATATATGCAGTTCAAGCACGTGGCCTTTTGAGAACTATGTTGAGATTTGCAATGCAAGTCTTGGTTTATATACTTCCTGGTTTGGGATGGAGGGAGTATCGCTCTGTTTACTGGACAGAAAATACCTTTGCCACAGTCCTTCCCCTGTCTTGTGAACATTTCCTTCTCTCAAAACTAATGGCATCTTCTTGGTTCCTGAAAAGATGACTATTTGGCACAGTGGATATCTCCACGCTTCCACTTACTTACATCCAGAAATCTTTTTAAGTGGCATTTTATCAGCCCATTTAAAATGTAGACCTCTGTATTCTTAAAAGGCTATAAATAGTTTCTCTATGGGATTTTTTTCCTCTTCAATTATGTTGCTTAGAGCATAGTCTTAAGTATTTCCACAGATGTCCCTGGTTATGTGTTGTATTTTCTCCTTGCAGTTTAAACCAAGCTAGATAGCAATCTAACCCCACTGTTTTTCCAACAGTTTTCTTACTGTGAAAAGTAACTCTTCCAGTGAGCAGCATTCTGACAGTTTTTTAAGGAACTTCCATCTTTGACATGTAAATTTATGTACTGTATTTTTCTAGAGAAGAAGATATTTCCACAGTATTCCTATGTCAGATTTCTATGGCAGTCTCTGCTTTCATCAGTAAGAAGAAAATTTTGTTTCTATGTAGTAATTCCTATACCAGTCTCAGGATTTAGTGATATTTCCTGGATTATGTGAAGAGTCTGTGTGTCCTTTTTTTTTCCTCATGATAAATATGACTTTATATACCCTGTACAAAGAAACCTTTCAATGAGAAGAGTTGCCAAGAGGTGTTCTCCATCCGATCAGAGATCTGGCTGTTAGTGCAATCAATTGATATGTCCATACTGGCAACTGGCATGTCACAGAAAGCTCAGTTCTTTTTCCACGCTTCAATTAATTGTTTTGTCTTGACGTGGCATCCTACATTCTTGCCCAGGATGGAACAGTAAATAATCAGACTCAAGCAAAGTGACTGCATGTTAAACCTCGTAGCTGATGATTACTGAGTTAAGATTGCTTGTATACTGAGGGAAGAATCGGATTAGAACAATCTATGTCCCCATTCACTACAGGCTGATGCACTGTGAGCAGTCAGCTTTCTGTTAGTGTACCACATCACAACAGCAGTTCTGAAAAAAAAAACTTTTTTTATATATATATAAATACCGATTTTTATTTTGTGGCTGTCTGCAGAGTATGAAATCATACTCAGCTTGCCTGGATATCCACCTGCACTCTAACAGTTAGCTTTGCAAATAGTTTTTAAAATTGTTTATGAAGGTAGCAGTCAGATACAAAATTAAAAATACTATGGCTCTTTAAATACTTTTCTCTTGAATATCCCTCTGCGTTTGTACTTACCTGCTTTAATGACTCTCCTTTAGTTTTAGTCAGATGCTTTTCTGTGACACAACACATGGTAGTACACAAATGTTTAAATCTATTACAAGTTTTAAAACTTTTTTCAGCAGCTCTGCATTTGTATTACTTGCCTTATATCTTAGGTAAAAGAAAAAAGGGAGCAAAATATCTTGTACTAAAATGCCTGTCTGTTAGGATGTCAATGGGAAAGGTGAACGTGTACTGTATTTCCATACTATTATTAAATATGGACATAAGGGAACATTCTTTTTGCCTATAAAAAGACCAATCACATGATCATAGCTGACATTTAGATGGATAATTATTCAGTAATGTAGTACTAGCCATCTTCCAGTCCCATCCCCCCCGTATTCATATAGCTACAGGATGGTGGAACAGACTCCTTATATCACAGTTTCAAGTTCTCCTTTTAAATCCATCATTTCTCTTCTCCTCTGAAAAGACACTTTTAAGTGTTGTAGCGTTTTAACAGGTTACCGATATCGCTTGTAAGTGAGGTGTTAGTGTATAATCTGTATTCTATTTTTCCATGACCGATATGTAGAAAAACAACAGAATGAATTGTTATTACAAAATAATGCCATTAGGTATTAAAAAAAAAAAAAAAAACTTACTTTGTATTGTATAAAGTATACAGAGTTGCATGAATCTATCTCACTGGAGGCAGATGGAAATTACTTGTCTTATTTTTGAATAACAGTGTGGAGGAGTGCCTCAAAGAAGACTAAATACCTACAGAATGCTAAGATTGTTCAAAGTAACATTTATTTTGTGAGAAGACATGAATCACCCCAGCTGTAAGATAATGTGCCTTTGTGATGTTGCCCTCCACACATCTTACTGGGCTGTCTGATGTTTCGCATATTGGCAAACTACCCAAAAGCTTGCATTTATGAAATAATCCCATTACTGAAACAAATTTCTAAAATAACAGAATACTAAATCTTTACTAGCTCCTCATCATTGTTGACTAGCATATTTTTAAGATCTATTTTAAATCAATTTACTTATATTCAAATCAACCCAGGATTCTACCATTCCATAATACTGGCCTAAAAGTGATATCCGTTTGATAACTGATGACTGATTTAAATGAAAGTACTTGGATTTAAAATGGAATCTTTTGGGGTCTTAACCTCTAGCTACTGTACTGGAACAGCTTGAACTTTTATAGCACCTTGTCATTCTGAGATATTTCGAAGTGTTTTACAAAATATTAAAATTGAAACTTAATCTATCCTTATGTGCTGATGCTTCTATGTAATAATTTGGATCTAGCTAGAGGAAGTCAAAGTGTTTAGTTAGTGTGGCCTCTCTTTTTCAGTCTGATGTCAGAAAGGAGATGTATTGCAGTAAAACATGAAAAGCATCTCATTCTGGAATGAATGCATTTGTTAAGGCCACAGTAAAGACTTGTTGCCATTTCCTCCAACTCTCACTTCAAGGTGAATTTCACCTTACAATAACAACTGTTCAATATGAAGCATTTGTAAAAGCATTTACATATCTGTTAGAGGGACAGATGTGAACTAATTGGAAACACCTTGTGAACTTCTTTGGCACCAGAAAAAAAAATCTTTCTTGTTGTCCAACTGTTTGGCTACAAGTACAGTGAGCTAAAGCTGACTGACTGGCGTGAAATTCTAAGTCGCTAATCATTGAATGCACTAGTGATCTCATTTTTAAGGGGAAAACTGTTACCGGAAAAAAAGAATGAATGAGTGAATTATTCCTCTGCCACTTCTTATGTATATGTACACCTCCACCATTTTCTCCGTAATGAATGTCAGATCCAAAAGGAATCTGCTGTATAGGAGAATAAAACTATGCTCAAAAAAGTGAGATTTTACATTGCAACAGAAAATGGGAGATTGAGTGTGTGAGTGATACTGTTACCAGGGTGAAAGTTTAAGGTGAAAGTTACAAAAAACTTACATTATATGATGTTTTTGACTTCAGCCACAATAAAAACAAAAATAATTTCTTCTCTTCAGATGTGACCTCTTTATAGCTGGAACATAGCTAGATACAGCACTTGAAGTGTTGAAAGGTGACCGTATAGACTGTGTGAAGCACGGTACTGTGCACAGTTATGGCCTCACTAGTTTCAGTAGATTCACTGAAGACTTTTGTGCTGTGAGATCCTATGAAGTGTGACAGTATACACTAGTTTCCAAGTATTAGTTAAAAGAGATGCAGTACTCTTTTTCTGCTAGAATATCACCCTTCTGATGTGCTAATTGGAAGGCAAGCAGAATTGACAAGCTAATGTACTGACTTTAAAAGCAATAGTAATTGATATACGATTTTGTTCTAATGTGATGTCTGTCTGAATTGTATAGGTAGCGACAAGCTGTGTAAATAGATGGAAGTTCAGAAAGTCTGTTGTGATCAGAGATAGATTATTTACATTACGCATTATACGTAATGAGGCTATTGAGCCGTTTCAAATAGATAGCAGCCAATGAGCCAAAGATGTGATTTTGTTGCTGCACTGCCTTTCTTAATCTCATCTGCTTCACTGAAAATATTCCCTCTGTCCACCTGCTTTGGGAGAGCAGTCTGTGTTAGACACTGGAATCTGGTCATTGAAGAATGCCCAACCTACAATGACAGAAAGGCAGTTTGTTTACCTTACACCACTTGTGAGTCAAGGTTTTGCTAACAAATCCATGGGAATGGACTTTTATGGTAAAAACCTATTCCCGTTCCCTCACAAAACATGCAACTGCTCAAAGTATTAGTGCACTGAAATATAGAAATACGGCTCGACATGCAGAATAATGGCAACTGGCATATGATTTATCATGCCCCATCATATGACAAGCTAGAATATTATATTGTCAGTATAGTATGTCAGAGCCTTTGGAAATAATTTGCACTGTCTCCTTGTAGTTGTTTACAAGATGGAGCTGGGGGCCAAGCACTTCTTGTTAAAGGAAAATGGAGGGTTCATTGCTCAGTCATTACAGTATTTTCATGGTACAGCTCTGTGCTAATATGCTGTATTTAGGCAGCTAATAGGATAAAAAACTTATTTGTAGAACACAGACACCGTGTTAGAATTATACAAACTTCCAGTTATAAATACGATAATGCCAAGGTTTTCACAAACATAAATGCCATGTGAACTGATGAGAGGTCAAATTACAAAAGAATATGTTATAGTCAAGTTAGGGTGTTTCATTACCAGAGAATCTACCCTGCTTCATAAGCGAGTGTTTTTCTCTTCCTAAAAGATCATTCAGCAGTCAAGGTTCATGTTAACACCTTTTTCATGTGCTTCAAATACTTAATATTTTATTTTTATCATTGTTTCTTTTCTTGTAAACCTCCCAGGAGATGGAACTGAGCAGAAGGATTCAGAAAGCAGATTATCCAGAAGAGGGCAGCCTCGAGCAGAGAAGGATGCGTAAGTGTGTTAAGTGCTTTGTGGATGCAGTGTCGTGATTTTTACTTATGAGAGATTAATATTTCACATAGAATTAAATTAATAGTGATTATTTTTTAATACTTGCAATTCCTCAGGATTGGATATTTGAAGGCACTGAATGGCAGGCTTAGTTACAGGTACAAATTAATGCAGGGTGTGCGATACAACTGTCCAGCCGGTTCTGTCTTTCACTGGTAGTGTGGGGCATATGGCACTCTGCCAGTTACAGGAGTCACACCCGTAGTGCTACATAATGAGGTATCCTAATTAAGCTACCTAAATTAAGATATGTTTTGCCTTTCCAGACTCTTCTGAAAGCATACATTCTTTACCTTATTTTTGTAAGCATTAACTGCCAAAGATAAAAGGCCAGTAACCTAGGGACACTTTTTGATTAAAAGCTAACCATAGATGATGATCACAAAACTTCACATTTGTTTTGCAAAATCTTCTAAAATTCTCTAGTCTTTTGTGCCGCAATCTTATTTTAAGCTATAATCTTCCTGACATTGATTGTTGGACTTCGGGCAGTCTACATTTACTAAAGCACTTAAATAAATGTTTCAGGTAAGGTATCTGATAAAACTCCTTTCCTAAACTTGACAGATGTGAAGAAAGAGAAGTGATAAAAATGTGTTACATGTGTTATTGTCTCATGCTGTTAGTATTGCTTGATCTTTCCTGTTCTGAGAAACATATTTAATTGTTTATAACATTGCCAAATTTCAGCTGAAATGTGAACTGAAATTTTCTGTTTGGTTGGTGAGGTGTCACGCTAAGTGTGTTATTGTGTTATTTATGTATTCCAGCCAAAACTAACACACCCATCCCTAAGAGTTAGACAAAGGAAATATTTATTTTATCTGTGATAGAACTTTGTGAATGTAAAACTGTGAATTTCTGTTTGTTGGATTTTATCAGGATGCCTTTCAACTTCATGGAAAGTTATCCAGATTGGAAATCCTTGAAGTTAGGAGTCTTTTTTAAATATGGGAGTTGTATATATTCAGTAAAACTACTTTGAGTTTAAGCTTCAGTCTAGCTAATAATCTGAAAGCTTCCTTCCTTAATGAGCATGTTCATACTTCTTGCCACTAACACAATATTATCCTAGATACTCCCCCTTCCATTTCCATCCTTTTTACTCAACCGAAATTGCATTCACCAGAGACTGTCTGCACTTTTGTTCTTTAAATTCTTGTTCTTTTGTGTTGTTCTGCCTTTCCAGTTGATGCTTCAACAACTTGTCCTCTGGTGGAATCTTGACATCTATCTTTGATATCCATCCAAGAAAGTCTAATTCACAGCTCAGTATCAATGTGACTATACCACATCTTCATCTCTCCTCTACAACATTATCAATTTTTTTTATCATTCCATATAATGTGACTGTCCTGTATTTCATTCAGGCCTGGTGCCTGGGCATCCGATTCAAATTGTTATGTAAATTCTCATGTCTGTAGGTCCAGCGCACTTTCTCTCCAAAATACCTGAGATGAATTTCCTATTACCCACTTTGTCACTAAAAGTTCATCTCCCAACATAATGGAAATCTCCATTGCCTATATATTCCTTTGTCAGCGAGCTTCTTTGTTCTTTCCTTGTGTTCCTGCTGAACACAACTGAAGGCAGAGTGCAACGCTGTGCTGCAGTTTGTGGTACTGGAAGAAGTGTCACCATGCTAGTGCAGTATTCCTGCAGGCTAGCTCGCAAGCTGGCATTAAAGAGCTGAGATTTTGTATGAGTGGGTTTCTTCCATCATATGCTTAAGTATACATCTGTTATTCTGCTTCTGTATTCTGTTGCATGTGTTAATTATTTGTATCACAGTTGTACCTGGTGTCCCCCTTGAGAATTACCTTAGGGCTAGATACTCTAATGCATACATTTGTTTCTACTAACAGATAATATTTTTGACATTTATTCAACTAATTATTACGTTTCTTGTACTTGACGTTGTAGCTTTTCCATTTGATTATTCCAGATGAACTTTCGATGTGTCTTTTTTTTTTTTGGTAATGGATACTTCCCCACCATTAGGTTGAAATTCCTTCATTGTAGGACAGTAAGTATCTTCTTAGTGATGGAGCTTGACAGGCAGGAGATTTGTCTGCATGGTGTGCTAGACAGTAAAAAATGAAATCTTACAGTTATGTCGGTGGAAAGCTGTAAACTCTGATTAAAAGGTTTTTTTGGTTTGGTTTGGTTGTTTGGTTGTGGGATGTGGGTGGTTTTTTTTTGTGATGCAGTAAATCCCTTGGTCAATACCTATAGGCTCATTTCATAGTGATAGTAACCTTGAACTTGCAGAGCAGTTAGAGTAGTCATAGTCTTCCTTGACATGTGAATGTTTGCATTCAACAGTTCAGTATGCTTTTTAAAAGAATGCAAGATTTTTGGAAGATTAGCAGTTACAGGTGGAAAATACATTGTACAGTACACTGACATTAGCATTTTCTTTTCTGCATAGCCTGTTGCCATGTTGAAATTCAGTAATATATTTTTTTTTTTTCTCATACTGTAGTTGTCTTTCTAAGCACCGAGTTTGGGATTTCTTATGTGTGATTCTCCCATCTGTGGGAAGAAGCAGCAGACAGATGATTTCTGTTGCCTCTGTTTGATTTACAAGTTTGCATGCTTCCAAGAGAAACTAGCCTAAACCTTCACTATAGGAATTTTTTTCAATACATATTCAGTGCAAATCCTTAATCGTGTGGTAAGGTCTGCCTTTTAGATCTAATCTGATGGTATATTATTTTAATTTTTATTACAAAAAGCATTAAACTCTGAAAGCTGGCCATCTTTACACTGGTAGTAAAATATAGTTGTGGTTTAAAAGACGAGATAGCACAACAAAGCTGAAAAAAGTGACATCATGCTATTTCGTCTCTGTAGAGCTCACTATTAACTTTTCATGTTTCCTATGGTTACAAGCAGTGTTGTATGATCTTGGAATCCATGGGTTTGGGGTGCTTGTACTTTTAATAAAATTCCTGTTCTTGGGAACAAATGAGTTAAATTCCTGTTTTTACCATTGTCATCCTGTGTGATCATAAGAAAATCCTGATTGCTGAACCTGACTTTCTGTCCTTAAAATTAGGATGTATGTTTTTGGCATTTCCCATATAAATCCTTACCAATGGCAAGCTATATTTGGTGTCATGTGACACGGTCAGGTTGCATAGCTCATCTGTTCACAGTTTATTTACATCTGTCCAGGTTACAATGTTGAGAAATTCTGGGAAACATTGTAAACACTGATTTTTCAGTAAGTTGTGATGTGGCTAATTGAAATTCTTTTATTTTAACTTTTTATGCAGGTTCGCAGAATTGCAGTCCAAAGTGAAAAGTTCATTGGTTCAAATTCTGAAAATAAGAGCAAATCTGACAAGCCTACAGGTCTGGTTTACACTGTTTTATTTATTTTTAATCTACATTTAATATAGGATTTGAAATAAAAATGAAAATCTTATATATAACATTTGAGTTTAAAGGAATAAAAGTCTAGAAACCAGGCAGACTTGACCTGGAAATACATAAAACGCACACCCAAAAACCAGAACTTAGTAGTTTTTTGTTGTTGTTGTGTTTGTTTGTTTGTTTGTTTGTTTTGTTTTTTTAATTAGAGAAGTTGCTTTTCCAAGTGCACCATTTTAAATTTGTATCTCTCTCCTCATTTGGTACAGGAATAAAAGCATATGAAGTAGTTACCAGCTATTATTTATTACCTGAAGTATGAATTATTACTGCATAGATTTTTATGTCCTTGAAGATTAAATATCCCTTTGTGTTGAAGTGATTGTACTGTTTAATTTACCTCTAATGTATCATCATTTAATAGAGTCTGTTTAATACATGCTAAAATGCAAACCGTTCTTCTGGTTTATTCAAATTTTGTTTCCTGAATAAATTTAGCACAGGGTTGGTTGCTGTATATCAATATCCTTGAAATAGTTCAGCATACTCAAAGTATTTTATTGATTTATTTTACTTGCATGTGTGGTCTGACAATGTTTTATTTATGAAAAAAGGCTGCTACTAATTTAAAATCTTTTAATTGAAATGTTTATTTAGAAAACTATTGAAAAATCCTTTGTATTTCTCATAGGATTGATACCGTATGTTTTCAGACCTACCATGAAATGCTGGGGAGTGTGTTCAATAGAATGTTAAATTCTTGTAGATTTCCATTTTACTAACATATTATAGCAAGCTTGTACATGCTCCAAGATTGCTTTTCTGGGGATCAAGTCCTAATCTGTTTAAACAGCTGAAGACTTGCGAATGAAGCGCAAATAACAGGAGATTTTTAAGTAATACTTTCGAAGGCACGTGGATGCCATTTTCAAAAATAATGTATGTTCTTACACCCTTAAATTTCTTAATCCCGCTGAGTCTGTGAGGTGAAGTCTCATGCAGCGTTGAGAATTTATGAAAAAATGCCAAAAGTTCTTTCTTTCAGATGTTGTTAGTAAGTTGTAGATGTCTAAGTAGGTAGGTTGGGAATGAGATTTAACAGTATCTTTAATTATGTTTTTTTCCAGGCTTTAGAGGGCAGTCGAGAGCTTGAAAATATTATTGGTGTCTCAGACTTGTCTTGCATCTTGAGTGCAGAAATGCAGAAAACCCAAGTGCTAAGTAAGGAGGATTTTCGATAATATTTATTCCCTTTATAACAATTTAACTATGATAACTCCAGATTTTTCCTAGATTTATACATCATTCTGTGTTATAATGCAGTGTTATACTCCAGGCCTCTGGTGTGTGAATTCTTTTGGTCACAACAAATACGCCTTAAATGCCCTTGTGCATCCAACTAGGGACATAAAAGAAAGGCAACCCCAACAGCCAACTCTTCTAACTCAGTCACAGATGGAGAGGAAAAACTTGCAAGAGCAACACCTTTTCTTATGTAAATAGTTAGATACTTAGTGGGCAGTTAGCTAGTGATTAGGCTAAACGTTTGCACTTTGATTGCATTGCCTTTCTTCTCTTTTTGCAAGGAAGTTGTTTTGTTTGTTTGCCTGTTAGGAGGATTAGGTTGAATATAGGTTTCCAGGCTTTAAAAATTGCTATTCATGTGTCTGTAAAGGATGGACATACCAGATGCTTATTGTGTTGGGATAAGAACTCTTTACAGATGGCACATCTGTAATACTTTTCCAAAGGACCCCAGAAAGTCAAAGATTCTCCTTTATATGTGTCCATTTTAGGAAATTTTTATCCTTACTCCAAGTCAAATGTTCTTGGGACTTCCGAATCCTCAGCAGCTAAAAGTGCATTTGTAATTATCTTCCCAACTACCTCTGCAACTTGAAGGGGAATATGTAATGGGGAAGTATTCTAATGCAAGAAAAAAAAAAAAAAAAAAANNNATTGTTGGCTTACAGATAATAACCGAAAAAAAAAAAAGCTGTTGGCTTTCAGGGAGGAAAAAATAAAGATCTCCCTTGCCAGGTCATTCTTTAGAGGGAAAACTAGCTGTAGGCACCAAATAGTTCTGTTGGTGTTCAGACCCCAATCTTTATGCTTCAGAACAGTTTGTTCATTTTGTTTTCACAGCAGCAACGTAATAGCATCCATATCCACATGGCATGGACTAACAACTACTACTCCTCAAACAACTACTAACAACTACTTCTCCTCAAAAGTTTGCATATATGACATTGTTCCTTTAGATTTTTTTTATACCAACATATTATAATCTAGTTCCCAGCTGACCAGGGAATATAAATAATATATACATATACACAGTCACTGTGTCCACTCTGTGGACAAGCATTCAAAGAAGATAAGTATGCAAAGTTTCTTATCCTGCAGCAACTGTAGTGTTTTGCTGGTATACGTTATTCTACAACCCATCTGGTTGCTGTTTTCTGCAGAGTATAGTAACACTGAAATTAGCTATAGGAGAGCAGAACATCCACTGGTTGAAACTGCTATGTATGTTTGCAGCTGGAAACAGGTGGACAGTAAAGCCACAGGTACAAGAGGATTTTTCTGACCAAAGAGCACTGTGACTCCCCTAATGCATTAGGTGCATGCACCCCAGCAGTGGAATGTATGCACCACACAATTCCAGCAGCGTCTGTTGTTTAAATTAACATTTCTTTCCTGATTTGTTCCAGAGCTCATTCAGTTTTCGTTTTGCATTTGTGTACATTGTACTAGTTCCCACTAGTAATGCGTATAACTAGATGCTTTCTTATACAAAATGAAGTTTTGTGAAAACAGTCTGTGTTTACATTGCTATTTTACACTGCGGATAGGGCAGTAAGACCACCATATCCAGGAGAAGGTTGCAAGTGAGATGTCAGACCTATTGTTGACACTTTCTGTTATGTCCACTGTTTCTGTTAGCTTCCTGTTGCCTTTAAAATGGGAAAGAATCCTCTGAATTGGAACAAAGCACCATGTCAGCACTAGAAGACAAAAATGGGAACAAAATGTAATACAAGGCTTGTAAACACAACTTTTCAAAATTATGTTCATTTTTTAATTTTTTTTGTTAAATTTTTTGAGCAGAATATATAGATAAGGTGTTTTTTTTTTTTCTGTCATCACTTGAAGAAAAATACAAATGCTTTGAAAGTGAAAAAGAAGACGTATTCTTTTCCTTGAAGTCTCTGGGGTAACTTTTATTGATTTTTACATTTATTTCTTCACTAGTGGATCAAGCAGAAGAACAGCAGCTGTTGAAAAGAAACCATGGAAAACTTCCTGCCCAAGGTATATAAAAAAAAAATTATAACTCCTATTCAATAGATGTTGTGATGATTCCTTTTAGTTGATTTCTTCTTAGTTCTTTCCACTTGAAGTAAGTTGGATAATCTTTAGCATATGAAAATGGTAATAATCAAATGTATTTCTTCTGAGCATGCAGGCCTGCCTAAACTCTTGCACTATTCAAATATAAATTTAATCTTTTCAGCTATTTTATTGTATTGGGTATTTCTCCATAAAAGTGTGTATCATTAACAGTCCTGCATTTGAGGCATGGTCCAGAAATAAGTGCAGTCAGATTCCAGAGACCTTACATACCTTTTATATATACCAGTTATCCTTTTTCTTCCTCACTCTCCTCCTTCCCCTTGCATTTGCAGTGTATAAGTGAAGTAACGTACACTCTGCAGCAGAACCTTTATCACCTTATAGGTATTGGGAGGTATTTAGCACACTCCAGGGGACTGTGAAATCCTGACTATTAGGTTTCTTCATAACTGGTGCTGTGAAAATATTTGAAGTTGGTGGCATTTAATATAGCATGGCCCACATAGCCACTTCAGTGCCTTGTCTAGCTGGGAAGGTGGCTGGGGGGGATACAAACAAGATTTTCTTTTTTTTTTTTTTTTTTTCCTTCTCACTAAAATCAACACACATTCACATTCTGTTAGCTTCATGTGTTCTATCTTGAAATAGAGCAAAACCAGAATCAAAATCAGTAATGGTGACTGTACCGCTTTGTCTACCATCTGTCCCAAACAGCGGGACTGCTTAGTATCACAAGGAACCCCTTTGGTTTTGTTTCTATCTACTCTTCCACAGGCCTAAATTCTTTCTGCTGTGGGGAATTCTTTCATTATAGTGAAGAAAATTGATCAAACTTAAGTTTCCTCAGCTCCAGCAGATTACCACAAAATGAAAAAGAGTGACCTCATTTTTTAAGGAATCTGGCTCATTTGTGCAATCTGCTATTTCTGATTTATAGCTCGTACTCCCCCTGTCCTTCTGTTCAAATGATCGCAGCCCCTATCAGGTAGTGATAATGGCAAGCACCATGGGCCACTGCAGATTTAAACAGTCACTGCTTCCTTTGTGCACTGCTTTTTAATGATCACCAGGATATACATTTATAGTCCCATCTTTGCTCTAGAAACTAGCCCCAACACTAAACATATATCTAGTGATCTGTCTCGTTGGATAAAAAATGGTGTATTTTGGGAAAGTAGGATGGGAAATAGAATTATGAGCTTAAGCTGACCAATTCTGATGAACTTTCAATGTCAATTTTGCTTTAATAAAGAATAAATTCCATTTTGCGATGTTGAAAATATGAGAGTAGGAGAGATGAAAGACAAAAGAAAGCATTTAGAGATGTTTTGCCTTTTAATTTTGGATATGGTTTTCTGTAATTATTTTTAATTAGTTATGCTCAAAATTTAAAACCTATGACTATTCTGTGGCTTGATACAGATGGAATGTCACATTATCATCACATGGTGAGGCATGAAATTTATTTACTTTACATAAACAACCTCTACTTAAAACAACTTAATACAAAACATTCCTTGCTCAATGGGCAGCATTATGTAGGAGTCAGTATATCATTTTGTGTGACCAGCATAAAAAATGGCATCATTGTTTGTCCATGACTAGCATTTACAGTAAACAAAATGTTTTTGAATAGAATGTAAGCAAACTGTAAAACAGCTGCCAAGAGATGAAATCTAGTCAGTATGCTGCAGTCCAAAACATGCTTTATGTTTGTTGAGAATAAATTTGTAGGTTGTGATATGCATATTTTAAAGGAAAGTTTAATCGTTTCAGTGTTTGAAGGAGTGAAGATAATATTCTAAAAAGGAAAGCTACTTAAGCTGGTTGTTACAAACTATATTAATAATTTCTGCTTCCCAAAAAGATAAACACTGACATAAATCACATCCATGACTCTGCTGTCCAATTAAGAAACAGTAAGAGAGTGTTATAGAAGATCAAATACAGCATTAAGGAAAACTATTTTTAGACTGTATCCTGTAATGACATAAAAAATACTTGATTTTTTGTCTTTTTATTCATGTGACAAGCCCAAGGCCAAATATGATCATCCCTATTAAGTTTAGTTCTAAATGTCCCTAACTTTCATATTGTTTTTAATTGAAGTGACTCAAGTTTGGACTCTTTGCAACAGTAGTGGTTGCTTTCCGAGAGACCAGATCAGGTTAACTAGATGGATTTTCATCTAACTCCACTTGAAATTACTAATGAAAGCAAACTGGAGAGGTTAGAGACCAAGTACTACTGAGTTCCCAATTGTCTACCCAGTTTTGTTGTCCTTTACAAAATAGACAGTGAAAACGTTGACCTCTTTGTTCGTAAACAACTACAAAGCAAGGCAGTTGTACCTTGTTTGCCGAAAGGCAAGAAAAGAACCGACTGTTTTTCTTTGCAGGAAGTTTAATCTGCTCAAATTCGTGCAAAAACTCTATTACTATGCTCACAAAGAACAAGCAGACACCTTTGTTAGTCCAACAGACTTAGCTGCAAATACATCTATAAAAGGCATGAAGAGATGCAATGCTTTTTTCTGAAGTGTGTTTTCTTTTAAGCAACACCTTACTTGAGGCTTGAAATACAGATGGATAATTTCTCTTGTCAAGAACTTTAAAACCTCCTGGACTATATAGACAGGCAACTAAATAAAGAGACCTATTATTAAACTTCATTTTCTTGTACAGAAAGACTAAACTGTTTCATCTCGTCTCATCTGGCAGCTTGGCTTTCCATATTACATGCTACTCTTCCAAAGAGTTTCAGAGGGTTAACTCTTAAAATATTGGCTGCCTCAGAGTGGAGACCTGAACCAGGCTTTCTGGACAAATTCTCAGGCATACAGGAAAATATTACCAACTTGCTCAAGTTCTGCTGTTTTCTTGTAGAGCCATCTTCTCAAAACACATCATGTCATATAGGAGCAAGTGGTTCCTTTTTTACTTTTTGGTCAGTTTTGCCTTCTTACCTGCTTCTGGGTGATTTTTTGTAGCCAAGAAAACTATGTATATATCACAAAACTTAAAATCCCATTTCAGAAATGCTGCAAAATATAGAAGCCTCCTTAATAAGCAGAGTTTCTTCTCAAAACAGATAAAATGGTAAGAATACAGTATTCCACAGTTTATCCCAATTTATGTCAGTTTGAGTTTGGACTTTTTATTGGGTCTTTGTGTACAAGCAACTAAATAGCTTGGGTCTGGACTGCTTTTGGGTTGCTGTGAGTGAAGGTAAATCAATTTTGCAATATATTTCTACCTCATTCTCAAATGAAGTAGAATAAATTTGTTGAGCTTTAAAGATACTTGAGTGTCTGTCTCCCACCTATCCTTCCTCCTCCCCTTCCTGTGGGATCTTCTGGGAAAAAGGGGAAGATACAAAATCTAGTCGTATGTTTTCAGGAACATATCTATGTTTTTTAGGTTAGAGTTTTTACAGTCAGAAAAAAAAATAATGTGTTTTTCTCAGCCCAACTTTAAATTCACTTGCAGGTAAGAAATTATACATTTATTGGGGAAAATTAAGTCCCATGAACTGGCTAACAGAAATTATTAAGCAAACTGAATGAATTCACAAATTCATTTATTCAGAAACTGAGTTTCTTTCCAGAGTTTCCATTCCTCAAAAGCAAATGGAACAAATACCATGATTGCCTTTGCAATACTCACTTTTCAGGGAAGTGATGAGATGGATGCAGTGGTTGGACCTAGGCATTAGGAAAGATCTTTTTATTTACCAAATCTATAGTCCTTTTTCTTGAGAACAGGTACATGAGCTGAATGTAAGAATGAACAACATGCTTTAGTTTGCAGAAGTCCCGCTTCCAGGCATTTGTGAGAGGATTTTCAGAATTTCAGTTCTTCCTTAACCTGGGAAAAGCTGCTAGTGCTCACACACACACAAACACACACAAACACACACACACAAGTTTCTTAGTTCTATCAGGGTCCTTTCAGTTAAATCCTAGGCTTCTTTCCAGCACAAGTTTGACAAGATCTCTCCATGAGCCTTTTTGTGTTGAACCTCATCTCTAAAAGCACCATAAATTATCCTGAAGGACTTTTCAAATAGATTTTCATTAGATGGAGACTTAGAGCTTGCATTTGCAAACAATATGCTTACAGTGCTTAACACTAAAGGCCAGGTTTGGTGTTTTGCCACACTTCAGAAATGTCTGTTCTGACCTAATATCCCTACATAGTGTTTTGAAGAGAGATGACAGTCATCAGTACTCTTTTACTCAAGCCCCGCACCCAACAAAGATAAAAGTTGCCTTCTTGGCCAAGTCAGAAAGGCACGTGAAACTAAAACAGAAATTGAGTTAAAAATTAATATGTCCCGAAGGTCGCAAAATACACTCTAAAGCCCGCTGTTCAATTACATTCGGTTCAGTCCATCTAATACCAGAAAGCCTGTATGCCCGAGGCTGTGAATGCCAGAGCTGACACAGCCTAGAGCTGCAATGCAGCTGCAGTGTGGAGCACAGAGCTACCTTTGCCACAGGACGGAGAACCCCTAGGCTGAGAGTCTCCTTGTGGCCAAAGGGTGGAGGAGAGGGGCTGCAGTCTGGCAGCACCCTGCAGGATTTCCTCTAGAAGAGCAGTCGCTGTGTCTGGCACAGCTTGGGCCCTTAAGATGTGGGCGAATGGCAGAGATCAAAGAAAGGTATAAGCAGACCCACTGCACACATTTACAACTGCTGGCTGATTCCTTGGAGCTGAAACCAGCTGATGGAAATGAGTGTACCCTTTGAGTGTTATACTCTATGTAATTTGTCAGACAATTTCAAGAAATCGCGACTTTGTTTATGTGATGCAGGAGGGGATCTGGCCTTGTTCATCTTTTCTTCTTTGTGGGAGAGCTATCTGTGCTTCTGCTAATAAAGATTTTTCTACAAGTAGACATGCAAAAAAGTTAATCTCAGTTCCATTTTTAAGTTATACCTCAGTGTGAATGCTAGTAAATGGGCCTACAGTAACCAAAACAGAATTAAGACTATTTCAGTGCTGAACGTGTGAGTGTGCATGTGCACACAAGGACTTAGTCCAACTCACCTGTTTTGTTTACTCATAAATTGTTTTGAATCTCCCCATGCAGAGACCCAGAGAAATCATTCTACGCTCCTGCATTTACAATTGTAAAAATTGTAAGATTGACCCTAAATGCATCTAAAGGGGGGGAGAGTGTTATATGCTAATTTGTATATTGTGGATTAAAACCTGTTGCTCAGGCTAAATTTGACAGCATGTCTTCTCATTCTGTGCAAGCAGGTCTTTTTTTAGTTTGTAACCATGCAAAGTCCTTTACAGTCTAGAGGAGATAACAAAACCACTTAGCCTGGTATCCAAGATCTGCAGTGCTTGTGGGTTGCCCAGTACAAGCGAGTAATTTTGTCTACTGAAGGAGTGCTACTGAAAGGTAAGGGAGCTGATGGACAGGTTTCTGTTTGACCCCCAACTACCACAGCCTTTCCCAGCAGGTTGTGGTTCTGTTGGATTGTGCCTGCACCTTTAGAGTGCATATTTTAAAATACAACCTGAGATTTGAAAAGTATCTGGGTCTGAGGTTGCAAGCATGATAAGCTTTTTGGATAGAAGGGGGCAATTTACAAACCTCTCCAATGATTTAACATCTTCTGCTATGTAGATAAAATATTAAGCTATTAACTTCCGTGGCAGATACAGAAATGCACGAGACATATGACTGTAGGCCTCAGACATATACATATAGAACTGTCAACCTGCATTTTATATGTAGGTGTCAGCCACATTTATTCATGAATTTCACACTTGTGTTTATACTCTATTTTCCTATGTACCTTTTTACAGACTCAATAGCTATTAATTTTTAATTCTAGTGTACCTAGACTTTAGAGTATTAAGTTTAATGAAAAATTAAAGAATTTTAGTTCTTTCAACAGCTACATGTAGCAACTCCTGCATGAGAATAAATGCTGCTTTCTCCCATGAATATAATTATTTTAAATAAAAAAGAAAAGAAACATTAGTTTGGACTCACTTAGTAGCAATTATATGTTTAAGAGGTGTAAATAACTTGCTATCCAGACATTACAAATATCCAGGTGCTCTGTATGTGCTGATGACAACAAAATTGAAAAGAAAGACTGTAATAATTCTGACTGGTTTTCTCTGCAGAAGATATTGATTATTTGTGTGTGGTGAGAGATTTGGAAAATTCAATTAAAGGAGTTGTGCAAAGGTTTCATAAATTTTCCTTGTACAGCGTGTACACAGACATTGTTGCGTATTAAATCAATGCAGCACTTCACAATATATTTTCTTTGAAACATAAAAATAAATAACATTTAAACAGTTCTGCTTACTACAGAAACAAATTTTATTTTCTGTGAAGCATTTAGTCATGTGCTATCACTGACTCATACACATTTGCCAGCTGTAACAAATTTTATAGACGTTTTCTCCAGAGACATAGCTCATATACTATGAATTTTTAAATGAGCAAATGGTGAAGAAGGGATGTCAGCAATATAAAAATTGATCAGTTAAAAGATAAAAGCATAAGTAAAGAGATTTGTATGGTAGTCTTAATAGGTTTTATTAAATAAAAATACTATAAAAAGACAGTAATGAATAGACTGAAGGTTTTAACTGTGGTTGAGGTGGAGAAAAATTATTCTGGCACATTTAGTAGAAGATTGGTTTTATATCACCTGACAGGTGAACATTTTTTTCCTCTCTGCTTTTTAGATCTGTAAATGTTTTAGAGCAGTCAAACTTGGGAACGAATGGAGGTGGAAGTAGGAGGGGAAAAGAAACTCCGGAAGATTCTGCCCTCTTACTGCTATTGCAGGCTGGGGACAGGAGACTTGGCAAAGGGCAGCAAGGCTTTTAACAACCCACTCGCATGGAGGGTGAGGTTTTCGGAGACTGTCCAGCTGCTACCTCATACTGAGCAACCCTAAAACACTGTGCTGATGAGAGAGCAAGGGCAGGCTGCTCGCTGCACCCAGCTAGTGCTTGTGCCGCAGTCAGCTGCGGCCCCAACTGCTCTTTCGGGTCACCTCCATAGGTCCCTTCCTTTCCTACCCGCTGCTGTCACAGCAGATTTTCATCCGCAGGTTTTGCTAATATTTGCTGTCTTTGCTTGTATGTATTTGAGCTTACATATGAGTTCTGCATATAAAATATCAAGAGAGAGAGGTTGGTTTGTTTGTTTGTTTTGTTGAGGTATTTGTTTGAGCAACTCATTATCCTCATTACCTCACCAAAAAAAAAAAAAACTCTTAAACTGCTATGATAAATGTATCATTTTGGAGCATCCAAGTGATAAATAGTATTATTTGACTCTGAATATCTAAATCTTAATGCCATCTGTATAAATATTACTATAAATATGACACTTCATGGTATATATTTGGAAATAGATGGTATATATGGGAAAGAAAGCCAAGTTAATGAAGTTTTATATGAAACTGGGCAGCTTACATTTTTAAGATACCTTCTCAGAGTGAAACGCAGACCTTGGCATGGTTGCTTTAGTGCGTATGGGTTCTTTAAGTGCTGTGTAGTCTGAATGCTGCAATCAGTGAGTAAAGGGTTCATAAAGACTTCTGAATTAGTTGCATTTAGCACAAAGAAGCCAAAGAATAGCAGCTTGTAATTAAATCTCAGTCTTTTTCTGTTGCTTGTCATACAAGACTGGTCAGTTTCCTATTTTAAGCGATAGTTAGCGGTAGTTTTTTTATGATAATTTGTATAAACAAAAGGTGTTTATTAGGTATAATGCTGAAAAGTTGTACCTGAGGCAAAGTTGAGTTGGATGCTTTTTTGTGGAGTAACCTCATAAGACCTACTCTAGGACAGAATTTCTAGCTCATGCTGTGACTGCTCCAGGTAATGTCACTGGCACCTGGTGCCGGATCCACAGACAGGTATCACACCACATCACGTCACATACACAAAGCGTGTGACAGCTAAGAAATCAGTGTGCCGAATGAGAAGAACTGAGAAATTGAAGAGAATCTCCTCACCATCACCCATGTCCTTAGCGGCTTTGATGCCCCTCTCTGTGTAGGTTTCTTTGCAGCCCCTTTCCTCATAGTAGGAGTCTTTTTAGCTATGAGTACTAGTATGAAAACAAAATACATTTGTTTTCCTCAGTGTGTTTAAATACATAGCAAATAATTCTGAATTCTCTCTTCGCCCTTTTGTGGTGGCAGAATCAAAACACAGTGTGAACCATCAGCAGACACAGCAGTACTGAGACCAGAGCTGATCATCTGCTGCAGGAAGCCATTCAGAAATCTCGGCACTCGGATGCACCTGCTTCCAGGCCCTTCCCCCTTATGTTCTCATTCCCTGAGTTCCTTTCTACCCTTGCACTCTTTTCCTCTACTTCTTCCAGCCATCTGCTTAGCCTTTCACCCTGGCCCTGCCCTCTCTGAGTAAGGGGAACGGTCAGCAGAGCTCAGGTATGGTTGCCTCTCTTTTTGCCATCCTCTCAGAGGACTCAGGGGATGGTGGCCCCTCTCATGCAATCCTTGATACAGATCTGCTACTATGGTCCTTAGAGCTTTTTATTTCTTTTATTATTAATAGCAAAAAAAAAAAAAAAAAGAAGAAGAAGAAGGGCGAGGTTCTAACACTGGTAGCACATTCTAGTCTGTTTTGTCAGCTTTGGTAATGATGTAGCATATGTGCATACACTCACAAGAAATTAAAACAATCTCCTAAATTACTGTTGCTTAGCTGAGACACAGTAACTGTATGAAGTAAAAGGAGTTCTGTTAACCATTGCAGTAGTTCATTTAACTTGTATCTGTGTAGTGATTTCCACAAATTCTGTATAAACACAGTTGTTCTGTTCATGAAAACTGATTTTCTTCCTCCACAGAGCATGCTCAGACTGCCAGTAGCTCTGCATTCCTGAAGCTGCTCCTTGACTCTCAGTAGCCTCTCAGTCTGCTGCGTGTCTTCGCCAGCTGCCACGTACAGGTAGTGTAATCGTAAGGCCTGAGGTACTTAATTTTAAAACATTTGCAGAGTGATCTAGTATGCAGGCCTGCTATCAAAACTAATGGTTTGATGGAAAAACTGTTGTTACTCTGCACATGGTATTTCTTGTTACTGGTTTAAGTAAAATGACATACTGAAGCCATTAGAAAACCTATCCCACTCTAAAACATCTGATAGTATTTCTCCTTGTCAACAATGTCAATTTCTAACTGGATGTTTTTTTCAAGAATGGCAATTCAGCTGTAACATGTAGCCAAAGTAAGAAAACTTGTGTACTGCAGCAGCTTATACCTTCTTAGACGCCAGGACTGATTCCTCAGAATTCTGCCTACTGCAGCCCTGCTACGCTGTTAGTGGCAGGGGAACTTCACTGACCGAGCGTGGGGCCTCTGCTTTCCTGCAGAACTGCCGTGTGCACCCTTCTTCACTGTATTACCCACGCAGAAGTAGGCGCCTCAGCTCACGGCTGGCAGGCAGGTGCAGCCACCCAGAACAACTCAGCAGCCAAGGGCCTCCAAGCAGCACTCTTTTCTGAGCGAGCACAGTGCGCTGCAGGGCAGATGGTCTGGTCGAAATGGCAGCTGCAGCAGCTCGCTTCCAACCCCCAGCTTTCCCAGGAGCATCTCATGTTCCTGTTCCATCTCTGCACATGCACCTCAGGCCGGACTGGCTGCATGTGCTCAAAGTCAGCATGCAGTGCGAACGCGGAATCTCTGAGAAGAGCAGCCTTAGGAACGCTCTGATTCTGCGTGCGCACTGGGCCTTAACAGAGCACTGAGCTGGGGATGGAGCAAACCCAGGCAAATGCACTGACTCGCAGCCATAGTCTAGCAAGGAAGGTAAGGGAATCACTGTTACAGAGAGTAAGACTTTTAATCAGTGAAATGACACTTCCCTGTTTCTTGTCTTTTGGCTGATTAGTCCCAGCTGGGTTTGAGCAGGGGCTGCTCAGCAGTAGTAAGATGGAGCAGGTTTCAATTCCTGTTTGTTTTTGAATGTCCAGGAATAGAACATGCAGGTATGAGGGGTACAGGGAAAAGACTGCATTGAGAACCTGGGAAGCTTCAGAGTTCAGTTATCACAATTTTGGACACAAGCATCTAGAGGTGTAATCGCATATGCAAATTTACATAAGTCCTTTGCAAAACTAGTTGTAAACTCCTCTTATTCTGCAATCCGCTGCATCACCTTTCTTAGCATTCCCACAGCAGAAAGCATAAAACAATATACTAACAGACACCTCGAGGTGTGTTTTATGGGTCTTTAAATTCTTCCTCCTTTGGCTACCTGTCTTTGTTCCAGTGTTGTAAGCAAAAGCCCAGTTAGAGACTGACCTTGTCTATTATCGTACATTACCTGTGCATGGGAAAACTGGCTGCTGTTACGTTTCATAAATTCTAGTGAGCCAAAGAAGTCTCTAAAGCAAAGAGTATCTGCAGGTTATATGATTTTCCTTTATAGTGTGAGAACATCGCTCCTTTTCGAACGTTAAAGTATTCTAGGTACTTGTAATTGAGGAATATGAAAAAGCAGATCTAGAGTTTTTACAGGCTGTATAACTGAGTTAGTGCAGGGGTGAACTCATACACATGCATTTTGCTTCTCAATGAAGGTTAAATTTTATTTTGTAATCACAAATAAACTAGAAGCAAATAAATAAATAAATAAATAAAGCTTTAAAAACCTGCTTGATGACAAGGTAATGTTACCCTAATACTTATTAGCTGCTTGTGCCAGAGATTTATCCTACTCCTTACTCTTTCCAAACCAGCTACTGCACCATCCCCATCGAGCCCAGCTCCCTACACTGCACAGTGTACTCCTGCAACTTAAAGGCTGGGAACAGAGTAATCGGGGATGGAAACCAGAGCAGGAAAGCAGAGTTAGCACCCTGTTCAGCAGTTCATTTTCTCCACTGAGGTAACTTCAGAGTCCTACAAAATGCAGAGTTACCTTTCTATGGTAAAATACTAGGTTTAAGTCTTAGGCTAGCTTAGTAGCTTGAGATAAACTCATGCTGAGCTACAAGGCTTCGAGTTGAAGTTAGCTCAGAGAGCCCCCATGTCTCTACTGTTAGTTCATGTCCTTATAAATGGATAGGGTTGTTTAGTCAGGGACAACTGTTTGCATCTTATGCAATTGTGTTTGCACATTTACTTTTTCTGGTTCTCTCTGTCCCCTCCAATGTGACCAACACTGTATAGCCCTTTGCTTTCTTATTGTTTAAAAATACATAGTTGCAATAGCTAAATTTTTTTTTAATTATTTATTCAACTTTTTCTATAGATAAAAAATACAGCATTTCCTTAAAACATTTTTAAATGTTACTACAGTTCAGGGGAGACCATCTGTTGTTCTGCATTGCCTTAGGATGTACATGTGTCTATTTTCTATACAGTGAGGCTACTACTGGACATAGGACAGACCTATAATTGTGAACAGATCATATGAATGATGATGCTGTTGTCTAATTGCTATTTATTTTAGTCATTCCTTATCTCCCCACAGATATTATGTGAAAAATGCATTCCACATCAACCCAAAGTTCTACATCTGCTTGATTGTACTTAAAAGGAGAGAAGAAATGACTGTAAACCAATCTCCCCTACAAATACCAGTTAGGGATTGCTCATTGCGCTAGGCAGGTGCACATCTAGATAAAATTTCTGGCATCTATTTAAACTTAACAATGTGCACAACAAGATAATCTCAATGTAAATAATACATTTCTTCATGGTTGTTTTATGCAAGTGTGTGTACAGAATGCTGATTTAGATTTACTGCTGCATGGAATATGAACTATTTTTTCTGTATGTTCTTACTGCAAATAGATAATACTTATACTGCCTTGGCTTAAAAAAATTGCCCTATAGCCCTCCCTCAAAGAACTGGATGAGAAGAAACTATGTTAAGAGATGAGCATTGGATCCCACGCCCCCAGGGAGCAATGTAAAACTTCATAGAAATAAGGTGCTCCAGGAAATGGCTGCTTCCTGCTGGCAGTAGGAGGTGCTCCTTTAATCAATTCATCACCCCACCAATAAGCTAGCAAAATACGATCTAAATTAATGTGTCTGGGTTTGCAACAGGCTTCCTAAAAATTTGCAATATTTGACAGATGACAGCTTTTTCTAATGATGATTGTGACCAAAAGATAAAGGAAGCTCTATTATGCAAAGAATTATTCTGATTACTGAACATATTTCATTTGTTTACAAACAGGCAATTTAACTGGCTGTAGCTGCCAGTTATGGACACATTTGTCATCCGTGAAGATGTTTGTTTCCTCTAATGTTAACCCAAGACACACTACATAAAGGTATCAGACTCAAGCCCACAGTTAAAACACAGGACTCTAATAACATTTTCTTTTCAGCTCAACGTTTTAGTTTAGGTATTTAATCATACATGGGGCAAGTTGTTATAAAACACTTTCTTCTCTTTCATTATGCTAAAAATCACCCCTACAGCATAGTGAATACCACACTTCTCAAATTGTTAAGTGCAGCCTCTCTCATGCTGAAAGACTGTAATAGAGTGATTTTTTTTCTTAAATTATATAAAGAGAGAGCAAAGTTCAGTATAAATGCACAAAATTGAATGTCATTGCTTGCTACCACTGCAAAGTACTGTTACTCAAACAGATAAACTGATTTTTATAACCAAAATTCTGAGAAGCAAAATGATAAATGTGTTGCAGTATGTGGTTAAACATGTGTGTACTCAAGCTTTGGGAATTTTTATTAATAAAAAGTTTTTTTGCACTTGAATACCTGTGCAGTCTAATAGGGGAAAAAAAAAAATTACAAAAAAATTGTTTGAAGGGAAATGTGTTACTCTGCTTAACTTCTACAGCATTCTCATTTAAGTTTTCTGTGCTGTTGTTTGTTATGTGCATAGGATTCACTAGCTGATTGCTTGCATGATAATGGAAAAATAAATAGTTAGGATGAAGGGGTAATAGTTTATATAACTCGACAATAACCTTTGTAGCTGAAAATTAAATAATTATTGATCTGAAAAGAGCCTGCAAATGAACTGTATGCCATTCTACATCAAGCTGTTCTGCACAGATCTCAGAAGAACAAAATGAAACTACTTCACAGAAAATAAGAGGAAGGGTGATGATGGCCTATAAGCTACAGCAATAACTTACATGATGGTCACAATATCAGAACAATGAAATTTGGTATTTAATCACTTTTAGGGAAATAGGAAATATACTTTCATCAAGGTTCTGTGGCAAACACTCCTCACACATGCCTTAGCTATTTAAGCAGTTACTGTTTCTTTGACCTCTTGGTGTACTAGGCTTCTGCCTTTCAGAAACAGCTGGGTCTGTTAAGAACCATTTCCAGTTCCACACAAGGTGGATCATATGACTCTCACTTTATCACCCCTGGAGGCCATCTCAAGGACAAAGAAAAGAGATACATGCAAAACTAATGTTTTTATATGGGTGGGAAGGACTCCGCCATGATCTTGTGATGAGTACAAGAGAACAGGCTAATTAGAACCTGAAGCTGTTCTGCTTCCTTCCAACTTAAGTGATTACAGAGAACCAACCTATGTACTGTTTCAGGGGAAAAAAAAAAAAAAAGTCAGCAAGCTTTGTTAGCTGCTCTAATTTCGAGAAGGAATCAAACAGTAAATAGTGAGACAATATGGAGACACGGCTCACAGTGGAGATTATAGGAACAGCAGTCAGTATTATCTTAGCTCAGAAGTGGCAAGTTTGAAACAGCCAGACCTCTCACATCTTAAATATTAATAATGTTACCACTGCCAATGGTTTTGCCTTTTTTTTTAAATACATAGTATCAGCGATAAATTAAGAAAAAGAATAGACTGACTCCTAAATAAACTACCATGAATTGCTTTTTGATTTACTTTATGCTTTTTTATGTACATAATTATTCAATCAATTTGTGTTCTCTGAACTATTGGCAGTGTTGGCTGCAATATGCTGAGGGAAAAATTGCAGTTTAGCTCAGTTTACATCTGCAAATTACTGTGCAGTAAGAAGTGGCAGGTTTTTTGTTTGTCTGGGTTGTTTTTGTTTTTTTTTTTTTTTTGCTTTCAAACTACACTGTAGTAACTCAGCTTTTATTTCAGTAGAACCAAGTTCTTTTGGATGTCACTTTGTGGGTGTGTCTGTCTCCCAGCTAACCTCAAAAAAAGTACTTTTCTTGATGTATTAACAGTGAAATCTAATCATGCTGAAATACAAGCTTCACTGTTCGTTTTTGTTGAGTAGCTGTTGAAATAGGCTTTTCGGTTTTGTTAGAAACAATGGTTGAGAGACACGTAAGACTACAACAGTGTTAAAAGCAAATCATAGCTGCCGATTTAAAACAGGAAGAACAGCACTCCAGCTCCTTCCACAAACAGGAACTTTCCCCTTTCCAAATGCTACAGCCCCTACTTTTGCACCCAGCATTAACTTTGGTGCATCTCTGGGGCTTATGCTATTCTTCAGCATTCTGAAAGTATTGGTAATGTGGAAAATAACACACTTCTTAATATTAACAAAAAAACAACTGTGGGTGAACTGCTGCTACAGAATTGTTGTCCTGATGTGCTCCATCATGTGGCTAAGAGTATAGGTTGCCTACCGGTGAATGCTGAATTTTCTTCCCTTCAATACCACCTGACGAACCACCTGCTCTGTTTAGATCATAGCAGCAGGAGGGTGCCCCACACTGATGCATAGCCTCGTGCAGCAGCTTGGATAATCTGCAGCATGGTGGATGGAAGAATGTTGCAGGACAGTGACAGACTATACAAGACAGTTTGTGTCATAAAACAATTCAGCAAGACAACTTAAAGTTGCCAGTCAACATTTAGTACTTAACCTGCATTACTTTGAATTGCTTGTGCTTTTTATGTAGGGAAACGTGTAAGCTTAATGCTAACAAAACAGTTTGCTGTTTTGCTAATACAGCCAGGGTATTTTAGCATTAATTCAAAATTTGGTCCTTTATTAGGTATTTTAAGCTTACAAATGGCAACAAGTATTACAATTCTGAGGAAAACACACCAACTTACATTTCCAAATGCTCTTCAAAATACTTCTCCTTTAAAACAGCCTTTACACATATTTAAACACAAGATGATCAATGTGTTTCCTGATTTTCTTTAAATTACAGGAATTGTATTACATCACCAACAAGTTCACCTTCAATGTCAGACACTGTTCACTGAAAATACTGTCCTTTCACAGTTTAGTCCTTGATCTTCACAGATTAACTGATTTTCTTCTGATTCCTACTATTCTTTGAGTCCCATAGTATAATAATATTAAAATACAGCAGAAAGAATAAAAAGTGTAAGCAAGAAATACTGGACACTGCTACGGGGAATAAATCCGGCAGCCTCTGTGGAGGATGCACTGTAGCACTCATCAGAGACAGGATGCCCATCAGGGTTACAGAAAGAAGGAACTGTAAGACACAGAATGATATATTAGCTAATATTGATTTAACACCGCAAATGAGTAAGCTGCTACTTTCATTACTTGGGTGCTCTGTATTCTTCAATCTATATATAGATGACATCACAGAAAAAAATTATAGCATACCTCTCCACTGACATAGCATGGCTTTCCCCATATTAAGCTTTATTCGTAGTTTTGGATATAAAACTGGTTTATGCAAGTATTTCAGTACCATGCAGAGCTGCAAGTAAAAGTTATAGGAATTAAAATTTCTTACCAGACTCCTGACAATCCTGGGAAATGACTTGAACCACGAAACGTATCCCTTCAGGGAAAGGGAGAACGGTTTCAGCTGCAGGTCCTCTGCTGAGGTCTTTTCAAATATTGAAAAGGAAGCCACGCAGGCTGACAGGAATGCCAGTGTGGTCACACTGTAGGCCAACATCAGGCCATCTTTCAGAAGAAGAGGCAACATACTGTTAAAACAGAATTACCCACAGAAGTGAGTGCACACTGAGTTATATTCCAAAGAGTGTAAAAAAAAGTAGAAAAAGAATAAATTTGTATTTATTAGGATCAGGAAGAACACATAAAATAACGTTAATAGTGTCTGACTCACCTGAAGGTTGATACAAGTAAAAACCACACAGCCATAAAAGGGATTTCATTTATGATTAAACAGACCGGTCTAAAAGGAAGAAGAAGAAAAACAGATACACAAACACGGAAGTGACAGCACTTCATCATCTCAACCTTTCACATGGATGCCACACACTCCGCTAGCAAGGGCTCAGAAAGCCCTGGGACAGGCAGCACATGAAGCGCTGCATCTGCTGCCTGGGCACCCTGCTTCCCCCTGCTCCCCTCGGCACCCTGACGTGGGAATATCCTGCCCGGCGTGAGGGCTGCAGCAGGAGAGCCAGGTGGCCAAACGCTCACAGTACGTACCGTTAGCGTGCACGGACAGCCAGGTTAGTGCCCATTCTACAATACGACTTGCTGCTGGCTTTGGGGAGCACCTACACTGCAACTTCTAGACAACAGCCTATAGAAATAACAGCAGTTTTCTAACTACTGGTTGAGCCTTCCTCTCAGGCGTGAGCAAGAAGTATTAAGAGGGCTGCCTCTCCAAATCTGCCTTTATCAAACATCACTTTCAGGTACAGGTGAGATATCCCCGCAGAAATTATGTGTCTCCTGTTTACGGCAGCACACCTTGGCCAACCCCAGAGTCGACTGAACTCCCTGGACAGCAAACTACGTTCTGTGCCACATCATACTCCAGTAAATGGGAGCCGAGCACTGGCCCTTAGAACGAAGCAGGAAAGACCAGCATGGCTGTATTTATATATTTTCATTTACAATTATTCAGAAAAGCAAGTGTGTAGAGTATTAAGCACCAGATATATTTGTAAGTGAGAAAGCAGCATGCAGTAACAAGATGAGGAAAAGATCAGTATATACACAGAAAAATAATTTACTTACACTGACACTAGAAGAATAGATTTTTCATGCACTTGAAAGGAGAACAGGAAAAATGACAATGCACAACTAACCTTAGAAAAGGAAATCAGACATATATTAATATATGTGACTGCAATGCAAAGCACTGTTTTAGTTTCTCTGCTGGCATAGACTTTGCATGAATGTATGAGCTAAATGATGTGATTTTTCTAATTAACTGCTACATTTACTCCAGAGCAATTTGCAAGTACACAGAGCTGCTTCTGTAACCACCTATACATACAAAGAAGACCACATTGTTTGAAAGTTTACCCAGAATTATTCAGAAAACGCTTCATGTAAAGAGCCCCCAGCCTTGCTTAGCTTTACTGACAAGAGCATCCCCAACAAGCATATGCGATATTCATATACATTAGCATTGGCAACTTTCAGTCACGGTGAGAACAACCCATCTTTTTGACATAAATTTTGGTCATCATCATGAACAGCCAATAACCCAAAGTAAACAAACTGTCATTTTTTTCTACCAAACAGAAACACACTGGAAGATATAAACCAATTCTTAGAAAGGCTAAATGTTAGTTTTAGGCAATGTTGTGATAAACTCTCAATCAGCACTTACATAAAATTAAAAATAGAAAATTATCTTATAACTCTTGAGACCTTAGCACTGGCTCCATGTAATTTTGATTTCAAAGCAAAATGATTTTGTATTTAAGTAATGTGGATGTAAATGTTAATAATTTTGAAGATACAAGGAGACTAAACAAATGCAAACATTTGGGAAAATAGCATCATTTTCTTTTGAAGCCACTAATGAGCTTAACAAAGTCCATCACGAGCCTCTTTATTGAATTTTGCAGCCAACACGTTAAGAAAAACTAGCTTTTTGGAAACTAAACAAAAAGAGGAAAAAAATCAATTCCATATGAAGTTCTGTTGTGTAGGGAATCTTCTAAGAACTCTTCAGAGGAAAATAATAAAAATACAGCATTAAATTAGAAAACAAAAATTGAGGCTAAGGTAAGAAGTCTGGATTTAAAAGACCAGTCAGACCCTCCTGGATATCTCTGATAGCAATGCAGTTTTAAACCAATCTCTTCAGCAGAAGCAACACGGCATTTAATGGTACACACATTTCTGCACGTTGTGGAAACTCTAAGTAGTATGGTTAGTCACACACCAGCACTCAGGGGTAGATGTAAAATAAGAAGCAATTAAAAATATACACTTACCAAAGCTAATTTAAATCCTCGTAGAGATGGCTGGACGGTTAGTTTTATACAAGTAGGAAGCAGGCTCAGGAATGTTACAGCAAAACTAAAGAATTATGCAAGAAAACCAGTTTGAATACACAAGTAACTACTTCAGTGATGTCATATAATCACTTTTGAAATCTCTGGAAGTTACAAATTTAATTGTAATTTTTAGAAGTACAAAATCACTCGAACAGAAAAGAACAGCACTGAATGATCTTCACTGACATAAGTACTTTTGAAAAAGGAATAAAGCATTTCCATTAGTATTTCAGATGCTGTAAACTTAAACTTGAATGGTTCACTTATTTGAAAAACAGAACTGTGAACTCTGATTTTTAAGAGCATTAAAGGATGTAATTATTCTTTGAAGAGGAAAGCATGCAAAGTTTAACACAGTCTTAACCAACTAAGTAGGTTAAATCACTATATAAACAAGCAGGAAATTTTGTAGTCATAAATATTCCTAACAGTACTTGGGGAAACCCTTATCACTTGGAAGAAAAATACAGTATAATAAAGAAAACATTTTTTTCAAGATTTTAAACACCACTTCTCACAAAACTTCGACAAAATTTACTGATGTTGCGAAAAGCACTGCAGATGAAAAGCTACCTAAAGCACTTCAGCTGTGTATTACCTGAGTTTGAGTTGAGTTTGAGGTGATACTACATTCTTTATTTTGATAAGGACACTTAGACTGCACCAAATATTGGCTACTTTATCCTGGGGGAAAAAAAAAAAACAAACAAACAATTAGTCATTAATTGCATCATTTAAGCTTACGTTAGTGACTGCAAGAGGGTTTGAGGGGGATTCTTGGGTTTTAACCATAATACTGCAAAGAGACAATTGCAGATATATATCATATTCTGAGATGTAATTTAAATGATTCTCATCTTCAGTCAAATATAGAAAGTTTCAAGAGGCTCAGCTACAGCATGTTCTAATGAGAAACAGCTCTTTAGTGCAAGAGACTGTCTTAACTCATGACATTTTGTAAGAATAAGGCTCTGAAACCATCTGTCCCTAGGAAATCTCCAATTAAACAATGGCATATATGAGCCTTTTTTCAAACGTGAAGACATTCTATATACAGTCACATTTCATTACATACCTTAATGTATTTAGCTGTGCTTACTGCTTGCTAGCAATGACAGAGTTAACCACTAATAAATCAAGAAGTCTAAAGACATTAGCAGTTGTGCTAGGATCACTTTCAAAATTAAATTTGTAACTACAGCTATCATGCTCATGAAACTCATCCCTAAACAGCTGCTTGAATCACAGCTGTGTAGACATAACAGCAAGAAAGCTACTAGCACCAGCAACTGAGCCATCTTCCTCATATGCTCACTAGCAATACAGAGTATGCACTTCAAATCTGCTGAGGATTACAAGGGAACAGAGGGTTTGGCAGCACCAGCAAACACACAAGACGCCTACTTAATAGCCAATATGATTTTACAACCATCAGCATTTGTTACTGCTTCTGTAAATGGGAACCAATTCAAAGAACCTGTTACATGCACCCCAGTATAAATTTACTGCGCATTGCTTACGTGGACAATTTCTCATTTTATCTAGATTAGCATCCAGCAAGTCACTCCCCTTATCAACTCAGAAAATATTTGGGCTAATATTAGACTAAAATCCTTAAGCTTTTTCAGACTCATTGGTTATTGTCGCTTACAGATTTTAAATTTTGCATTGGATAAAAAACATGGTGACCAAAACTATTTATTTATAAATTTCAGGTAATTCCTAAGGAATAGGGTCATTGTTTTTCAGGGGGTAGGGGAGGCCTTTTGTGCATTTGTTTCTTAAAACAAACAAACAAAAAAAACAGAATATACTCTGAGAACAATTCTGTACTGTCGCCTAAATAAAATGCTGCCTGCAGTACAGCAGCATTAACTTTTCAAGAAAAAAAAGTGCCAGTCATGCTATTATTCATATCTAAAGATTAAAACAAAATTTAAAATGAATCAAAGCATGTATTTGCTTAAATCCCTGTGACATCAAAAACTGAAAAATCAAAGCTTCATTTCACTGGTTAAGCTTGAAGTTGAGAATCTGCTTTTAAAAGGTGTGATACTAAGATTTGTGCCTGACTAAGCAAAACACCAACAACTCACTGTTACTTTGAAATGAGCACCCCTTCTTTTATCAGTGCTACTCCTGTAACATTAGGTAAGTGAGTAATTGCTTTACTGGATTAACGCCACGGTGCTTAGCACCTTGCAGTATGCAAATGTCAACAGCCAGATGAAAAGTAAAAGAACTACCCTAAAACTTTGGAAAATATTGAGGAAACTTGCTCTGAAAATACAAGCTAGGTCAAAAAGGAAGATCTAGACTGCGCCCAAAATGCTTTTTTATATGATTAATCCTGTCGAAAAAAGCTGAGCAGAACCAAAGACAGAAACTGTATCTGTTAACTTTTAAGGTTATATCTTCTGACACTGTCAATTACTATGGAATCTATTTCAATGGAAAAATGTATGGATTGAAGTATGGGTTTGATGATGGGATAAGTGTTGTCTACTCATATAATATCCTGGAAGATGCCAGCTGAGCTGGGGTTAAATACTGGATTAAATAACTGGCAAGAAATGACTGCTGAAGAAGCCATCTCAAATTACTAGTTCTGTGGTGTGTCTCCCACATGAAATCCCTAAAGGTCATGATGAAGGTTTCTCAAGGGATCCAAGAATACAGAACATTTACAGCAGGGTGGGGGAGAAGAAAACATGCGTGCCTCAAACAAGCCTCGGTCAATGGGAAAGAGTCTTCTGAGTACTTGCATCATTTGTTCCACATCAGTACAGAATGGGAGCCAGCACACAGCAAAGGAAACCACCACTGTCCCTGCAATTTTAGTTAACAATACTAACCTGCAATAAAGAGAAAAGTTTACATCAGAAAAGATAAATCCAGCTACTCTTAACAAAAGACAGTGCTTAGTTTATAACCTAAACCTTTTTTAAAAAGAGAACTGAAGGTAACAAGTCTGAACAAAAAGAGCTACCAGTACCACAGAAAAAGTTAATCATTCCCAGATTAGCGAGAACAACCCCATGAGAACCACAGAGCTACTGCTGTCCATCTAATCTGGTTGCCCCTCATAGCCTATTTTTAATTTAGTGGACAGAATGAATAGTGCTGAGAAAAGACACCATAACAGATTTTGCTGTCTTTTCAGTGGAAATACTTAATATGAAATGCTATTTTGTCAACGCTATGACAAAGTAAGTATCTTCCCCTAGAAATTAATTCAGAAATGAGAACACGCAAATAAGGATAGTCTCATTCTCAATGCCAGGCTGCCTGGGTGTATTCTTGAACAAGATAAAATGGTTTAAAGTCACTTACCCCTTTCCTTTCAGTCCCTTCTTGAAGCATTTTCCAAGTAGGTAGCAAAAAAAAGGCAGAGAATGGTAGAGTTCCATTTGCTTATAATTTAAGGCCAAGCAAAACGCCACCGACCCCAAAAGGTCCCAGTCATAAGACAACCAAAGTACACCCCACAAGGCAAAGCCGAGGCTCACTGAGTTGTATATGTTTTTTTAATGTTAAGGACAAGATACACATCTTAGTACAGGAAATTTGTAATGAATGCCCTGAGGTACAAGTGAAAATAGCATGCAAAATAAGTTTTTCCAAGTTTGTTTTAAAAACACATTGACAGCTGTGACTATTTTTTTCAGAAAAATAATTTTACTTCTATTTAAAACCTTTTTTTTTTTTTGTATTTTTAAGGCTTGATTCAAAGCTTGCATAGGCAAAAAAATCGGAACAAATTTTGCATTTGTGCTAATTATACATGTAATGTATAGTCATAGTCAGTCAACCAGGCTTTGATCTACACTAGTCACAACCCCCAGTAAGACGCATCAGAATAACCCTTTTGTTTCAAATGTCAGTATTTAAATTATGTATTTTTTAGTTCAAGGATTGCTGGGGTTTTTGTGATGATAGTATACTTGCAATGCACCCTCATCCATGACCAGATCCCTTAGCTGCTAATACTGTACAAACAATGAATAACAGTTACTAAAAGCAATGTTACTTTCTTCAGACTTTGAAAACAGGTTCCTGAGCTCAGCGGAGTTGGAAGAGACAAAGCTACAGTTACTATTAAAATGCAACAAAAGATTAGCTTTGTCATTTACTATTATTGTTACACAATGAGAGAAACAATAAGATGCTTGTGTTCTCAGAAATTTCAAAATATTTTGTTTTCTCTTTGTCAATATAAATAGCTGTGACAACACATTCAGATTGTTGTTTTCAGCCCACTCAAATTTCCCACACAAAACCACCACATATATTTGAGATCGCATCAATTTCACATCAACAAATTGTGAAACCAAAAGGCTATGATCTTTAAGAGATGTGCAGCAGCAGTTAAGGTTAAGTAAATCTATTAACTTCTTGGGAGCTGGTCACAGATAGTAAAGTCATTCCCATGGAAGTCACCAGGCTGGCAGACCCCACAGGAGACTATGCAGCACATCTGTCTGCTTCAGCAGGGTCTGCTACACCTGTGCCATTACTGACACAATGTTTGCTGAACCTTGTCCTAAAGAACTTGAAAGCACAGATTTTCCACAACTTCCACAGACAACCTATTCCAGCACATCATTGTAATTATGGTTCAAAATATTTTTCCATGTATTTGAGAACCAAATATTCCTTAGGTTAGTTTAGGGACATTACTTCTTGCCCTAGCCACCATGAGACACACACAAAAAAAACATATTATTGCCTTCCTCTTTGCATTTCTTACATATCAGAAAACTAACCCTCAGCCTTCTACTGCCTTACCAGCTTCTCTCATCTAAGATGAACTACATTCAGTCCCATCCCTGTTCTTGTAAATGGTGTCTCCAGTTGACCTACATCTTTAAAGAATGTGGCCAAAAACAGAATTTCAGAATTCCTGAACTGTAACTCAAATATCCAAGAGCATTATGATATTTTTCCTTCAAAAGCTGCTAATATACATTGTCTTCCAAGTTCACCATGCACTCTCTTGGAAGAAAAAACACAAATTAGTAAATTATTGGATTATCAAAACTTGATTTATTAGATGTTGAGATTTAATATCCCCTTGAAATATTTAAGTGTCCACGTTTATCAGCTCCAGGATCGTGTCCCTGTGCCACATGGTACTGAGCAGCACAGCCTGGAGTAGTCAACTAAAAAGCATTTACTTGCAGATGTGCAAAGTAGATATAAGAACCGAAATTTTATTAAAAAAAAGGCCCACCTGTGAAGGTGTCTACCACCAATATTGACTACCGTTAACTCTGACAACATAACTCGTATTAGATGCCTAACTTTTAAACGGTTAGGCATTAAGTGAAGTGAATCCAATCTCAAGTAATTGCAAAGACAAGACAGAACAGCACATTCTACAGAAATGAACATTTTACACTACTACACTTGTCACGCTCCTCTGCCATCTCAAAAAGATCTCAGGTGATTCCTTCTCCAAATACAAATCACAGGAGCACAAGCCATTATTCTTTTCACTGTTGTACTACCGTTGACGTTTTCTGCAATAAAGTGACTGACAGAAATACGAGCTTGAAGCACAGAAAAAATGCTATTCATGCTTGGATTGATTTGTCCCAATAGCAACTCTTTATCTCCCATATATTCCAGACTACGGTTTTCTCTAACACTTCTGCTTTGGGGTATGCAGAAGCCCCTCAGATGACTTCATATACAAAGGTAACCTTCCTCCCAGCTAAAGACAAGTACCAAAGAAAAGTATTAATTCATAAATGGAAATTCCTTTCATTTCACTGCAAAACAAGGATACTGGAAGTGTCCATGGTCAATAAGAATGAGGCCTGGATAAAGCAGTATACAGAGAGCGCTAGAAACCTGGAAGGAAGGATCAAACGAGAGGGAAAAATAATTATTTGTAAGTTAAACATTAGACATGGGAACTCATACTATTTCTCCAACAGATAAATTTGCCCCTCCATCGTGCATCCTAGATGTAGGAATCTTTCTCTCCAATTAATCTTGTCAGTAATATTTTGAGGAATAAAAATGGATAAGAAAATATTGAATGCAGACCAGCCTGCCCTTTACCAACCAGCTCAAAGATCACCCACACCAATCTTAAACATCAAAACCACTCCAAAATCAGAAGACTTAGTATTCCAGAAAGGCAGTCGTTCTGCTATAAGGAGTGTACAAGACAGAGCAGTTCCTAGATTCCCCCATGTCACATCACAAATCTTGCTTTTACTACCCAAGTAATAAATTCAGAAAGAAATACAATTCAGGAGTTCATGGCTACTAACCTTCAGTGCATCCTGTTATTGAAGACATTAAAATAATTGCTGTGAAATAAGTTCATGGTTTTTTTTGCCTGAAAAGTCTTTAATATGAGATATACTGATTGTCATCAGTTTTATGTCAATTGAAGCCATCACAGTATTCTATACATTAATTAACTCTCATCCTGTTAATTTAACAATATGGGTTTTATTGTTTTTGCTATTTAATTACATACACATCAGATACTTGCCTTCTTTTTAGTAGATGTTTCCTTTAAGGAACAACAATATAAAATAACTGCAGGAATATAAACCAGCAAATCAGCAACAAACACTGAAAAATAAAGATTACCTTTACATTAGAATCCTCCCACATACCTCATCATAATGCAATTTGTGTTGCGTATTTTCATCTGAATTGAAAATCTTTGACTGCTTACAGTTTTAACCTTCTAATGCTCCACATCTTGGTTGTATTTTGTGTAAACTACACAGTGTTGGAGTGAGACTCGTTGCTTATCTTTTGAATGTGGGCTTTGAAGCTGTATCTTAACATGAAAACTCCACTTTAGTCAATCAACTCAACTGAAGTTCAAAAGGCAGGTGGTTACAGTTTCAGCTGAATATGCTTTTCCATTGTCTTACATTGTGCTACAGTATGTTCCATTGTTTTAAAGATAGCTCAGGTTTGGCAGTTACACCAAAGCTAATTTTTTTCACCAATTGTTTTAGGGAAGACAATGGAAAAATATAGGCAAATAAACACCAAAATATAAGAAAGTTCTCGTTAGGATAAACTACATAGTTTCACTTTAAAGGACAAAAAGAAATAGGTCTACAGAATTTGATCTTGTTAATGTTTCTAACGCTATTATTTCTGATGTCCAAATGCTGCCGCTTCCATGTGTTCAGCTGCTTTGACTTCTGGCACAGCCTCAGTCAATAACAGAGCACACTCTAGTTCCTCACATGCCGAAATAAGAGAAGGCATTCTTAATTCTCAAAAGAAATCAACTACGAGTAGATCCTGTCAGGGTTGGTTTTTTGGTTTTTTTTTTTTTTTGACAGAACGTATAGTTCAAAGACAAATAATTACCAAGCTCTAGATTATAATAAATTTCCAACATATTTTTGTGTGAATTACCAGTGAGTTGGTTAAATAGACTAAAATTATTTGGTTTTGATCATCTGTCCACAGCAAGTATGTGTAAGAGGGTCAGTGAGAAAACAAGAACCAGCAGGAGGTTGACCTGCCTAGAATTATGTCAACTCCTGCTTGTGCTTAAGCCACCAGGTGAATTCTTCTTGAGAGTTGCCTTAAGAGCTTGAGAAAAATCTGATTATTTCTATAACCAGATTTCAGAAAATGTGCAATTATTCCAAAAAGAAAAATATCCTTTTCCTTTTTGGTCATGGGCTTTGGAAGAAAATGTTTAAAGATATCAGTTATTCAGTATAATGATCATTTTGTAGGCTTAAGCCACAATTAAACAAATATACCCTAGGCATTAGCAAAACAAATACACTGACACTTAATATAAAGGTGTAACACCAACAGCTGACATTGAACATTCTGAATTATTTTAATGCATTATTTTAATGGCTATTGTTTAAAAAGTGTTTATCGGTCCTCCAAATCCATCAGTGGCTTGTCAAGTGAGTTGATTTCAAAATTAATAAAGACCATTTCAAGGATAATTAAGTTCTAGAGATTTTTTTGTTTCAATTCAATCAATTATTAGAGACCAGACTGAGAGGTTCATGAGGTACACAAAAGCTATTGATGAATGACAAATTCTGCCACTGTTACCAGGAAGCATTTTGTGGAACTGTTACATGAAGCAAAAAAGAGATTTAAAGTGAAAGAAAACAGTAACAAGATAATTTGGCATCTGCCATTGCTCAGAGAACAAAAGTTCACTGGATGCATTGTTTGTTGTCCTACTCAAACAACTAATGAATTAAGTTATTTACATTTTTTTCCTGCAATTGTTTTAGCCTTTTCTTTTGTAGAGGCAGTTCAAAATAATCAAATGGTCAGAAGAGTGACCGCATGAAAATGAGATTTAGTATAGAAGTGATAAAATACATTTCTACTTTTTGTTAACAAAGGTTTATTTCCAGAAAGTGGTAACCATTAAATAAAAAAAAAAGTGACATCTTTAAAATATCAAATGTCTCCCCCCTTCAGGTAAGGTATAAAAGCTCACAGTAACGATCTTTCAGTGAAGGCCAGTCTACATGTGAAATAATTTCATAATAAAAAGCAAGCTAAACTGAAAATGAAAAGCGTATCTATCAGAATAAAAGGGAAAACATCAAAATAAAAAATGGGTATAGACAACCAATGAAGTAGTTTCGTTTTTGAGTTTTTAGTGAGTTTGGTTGAAAACTTCTGTGTATATTTAACACTATCAGCTTCAGAGAGAGGAGAGAGGAGAGAGGAGAGAGGAGAGAGGAGAGATTTGGTCTGTAGCACATGGACCAGGCAAAGCCACCCAACTGAGGAGAAATTGGTGAAGACNCTTCTGTGTATAGTTACCGCTACCAGCTTCAGAGAGAGGAGAGAGGAGAGAGGAGAGATTTGGTCTGTAGCACATGGACCAGGCAAAGCCACCCAACTGAGCAGAAATTGGTGAAGACAGAGAAGATTCATGAAATTAAACATGCTAAATTAGTAAGCCAGACAAATCTGTGTGATCATCCTAAATAAATATAATTTTCCTACCTGTTGTACGCATAAATAACTTATGTGGCTGACTCTCATACCCCCGAGATGTGTGGAGGGCAATCCAATCAGGATTTATTAACTTTGCACTGTAAAACAAAGTACAGACACATCAAAATGTAGACAGTTCTCATTTCCCTTTACATTCCTTTCAGCAATAAAGATGACATGCATAGGAGCATATTCCAAGAATTAAGATGAATGAGAAGAAATATTTCAAAGAGCAATAGTGATCAATGAAAGGTTTTCCTCACCTCTAGATCTGCTTATACTATAGAATTCAGCAGCTATCTCACAATTCAAAAAAAAAAAAATCTTTGAAAAAAATGGAACACGGTATTTATTAGGACAAGATAACTACCTTCAGTCTAGTTCCACTGATTTTAAAAAAACAATTGTAAATACCTTTCATGCTTAAGTATTAAATATAAACCATTTACAGTTCACATAGATGCCCCACATAACTGTGCCTGTGCACTTTAACCTACATTCTTATTCCATAAGTCTCATTCCAATAGCAGTAAAGCTCTTGTGGAAAAAGTATTCCAATAACAGAATTCTATTTACATGATATCCAGTCATCAAATGTCACTCGGGCTCTCAATACAAGAGAGGTTTCCCATGCAATGCAGTCAATTCCTGCAACGCTTTTTTTCTGTGCATCACTGATCCAACAATGGCTTACACGAAAAACTAAAATCTAAGTCACATCTAAATGTGCTAAAATTTAAGGACCTGGCAAAATAATTCAACCCTTCAGTTCCCCTTATAATAATTACGAGACAGAAAAATAGAAGTATTAGTTTTAAGCAACAAGGATACACATAGAATTTATTTCCCGAGCTTTGAAGTAGCAAACCATACTTTTCATTTCATCCGATTGGTAGCTTTTAGCTCCCAGTTTCTCTCCTCAGGCAGGGGAAAAAAAAGTCAATTTGGTGTTTTGCATTCCTCACAGTAGTAAATACTTAAAGAACTTACATGTAAGCACACAAAAAACTGTGATAGGCAGTAAGAGGTGGATAATCAAGGCCCCAGTACAGTAGGTTGTTATCACTTGTATTGAAGTACCTAAGAAAAAAATATATATACATGTATATACATATATATACACACATACATGTACAAGAAATACCTACATTTCCAGCTTTATTTTGGCTCAAGGAAAAGGCTGAACACTAAACCAAATATTTTTACCAATGTACTCAAAATTCAAAAGGAAGTTAGCAACTTCTTGATCTGCTTTCTTTTACTTTACACAAAAAAAAATCTCAAGCAACAAAACAAAAGCAAACTGATTCAGAATATACTCACTTGTGTTTGCAAAACAGAAGACTGAAAAAACCTGCTAGAACTTACTTACCTGAAGGTGAAAAAATACTTTACTGCATTTGATAAAAATCCGGAGACCAAGACAAAGCCTGCACAAAATCAGTATCTACTGTAACTGTAGATATTTATGTGGAAGGCTTTGCAGGTCCTCACCTCCATCTATAATCACAACCTGTATTTTTCACGAGTGTCAATTATCCCAGAAGACAGCAGTCAATTTGCCAAGAAGGAAATAGAAACAATGCAGTTAAATGGAAATTTCAAAAGAATGGCAATTCCCTAGCCATTTTCCCTATAATAATCCTAGATTTCTTTTTTTTTCTGGACTTGGAAGGCACATTTAATATGCAACAATTATTTCTGCATAATTAAAATTTACCTGCCACTCTTTTACACTGTAAATTACCAAGTTGGGAACTGCTTCTGTTCAACAGATTAACAAGGGAAGTTATGCTGCTGGAAAGCAACTAAGCATAAGTGAAAAAAAAAAGTGACAGAAAGGTATTACACAGACAGACAAAAAACAGTGTAGATGTGGAAGAAAAAGTATGCCACACCAGGTGTATCTAGGCAATCCCATCAGCATGAATGTAGGAGTCAAGGGGCTAAAAAAGTTTCTTAAAAGCAACACCAAGTTATCAGAGTAATGCCTCCCGAATAGCCAACACAAAGTCATGAATCTCCATCAGTTATGTCAGCCACAACCACTTTACCCGTTTCTACGTCAGAAGAAAACTCAGGAGGAGGATGTGAGAGACACAAAGGAAAAGGATTTTCCCATTCGTAATTCCATTGTGTCAGTATTTCTGTGGAAGGCTGGCAGCCGTTAAAATTAAGTCACCTCCAAATTAGAAACAGAAGGCTTTACCCAAGGAAAACAGAAGTTACCAAAGTAAGGCATCAGACCCTTTATACCTCACAGGGGAAAAGTCCGACTAGTCTATTCTAACTGCCAAGGGGCAAGCTCTTGGCTTTTCCAGTTTCTCCCTTCAAATGCAGCCAATTTTTGACGTTTATTACTGTAAATGATGTTTCTTGAATTCCTTATGAGCTGTCCGAAGAATCTTATGAACTCATGATAAATCATATTTCTTTGAGCTACATCTCTGCTTCTTATCCTACCATTCAACATTGCTCATGCCAAGGCAGTTCAGATTTTTCACACAGATTTTAATAGTCTGCAACTCAGTAGAAAGCTTTCCAGTTATGTTGCATGGTGGTTTTGTTAATTGTATTTTACCTTCCATAAACTCAGTTCCAAGAAACCCAGTAATATCTAGCAAAAAAGCCTTCACAGTTTTAATTAGGAGTATAATAAGTATAATAAGAAAGGATGTTCTTTAAGTAGCTTTTAATACATAATGACAAGACTCAATAAAATAGAAATACTTAAATTCTGGCTTCTGGCTCAGAGAAACCTCACATAAAGAAACTAAAGAACCAACCATACTGTAGTTTACTCCAGCATTTAAAAAAATATTTTTTTGATCAACGAAAATATGCATGGGACATGCAGCTGTATTACCTATACAGGCCTGTTGGTAAAATGGTAAAAACAACAACAGTCTGAAAAAATCAAGAGATCTAGAGATCTTATAGGACTGCATCCTCACAAGAGAACTGCTCTATTTACCTAGATAAATTCACAGAACATGTGCTTGCTGCATAGACAGCTTTTCTAAACACTAAACAAATAACACTAGAGGTGATTAGTATCTCAACTTCAAACACTATTTTTATGTACCAGAGTATAACATCTTTTGATATTGCATATTTGTATAATACAGGAGGGGAAAGAGAGCTTAGTATTCTGCGAAGTAATCCTTTGCGTGTCAGCTGAAATGTTCTTTTCCAGGCTCCCAAACCAAGTACAACCTCACTAGAGATTCAATTCCCAAAGCAGACCCAATCAGAAAAACTTCTGTTATAAATAAAACGAAGAGCTAATACAACAAGACTGAGAAGCCCAACTGGCAGCCCATAGGCTAAACCCAGCCTGCAATATAGTTTCATCTGACCCCTGGGAATGCCTAGAAATAATGACTGCTATAACTCTTAATTTGAAGTACACACAGTTCTGCGTAGCAGAGTGGATCAAAGCTGCCAACTCTATTATTACGTCAGCTCGCCCTTATCCCACGTACGGCATGAGAGGGTTAGACATCCCAGAAAGAGTAAAACAAAACAGTAATATAGACACTATATTGTGACTTCAGATCATCCCGTAGAGTCACCTGCATAGTTCCACACAGTGCCAAACTTTCAGGATTGCCCCCACATATTTACAGAAATAGAGCTGAATTGATATTCTATTCTATAGTATGTCTGTTCCCCAACAGATAGCTGAGAAAAAAATGACACCACAAGCAGAATGTAACTATCCCTGTTGAAGGATGACCTGGAGTTTCAATTTATTCTGGTTTGTGTTATGGCATATATATGGACTAAAATATTTTTACTGTTCCATGCAAGCCCTAAGGAACATTAAAAATAATGTAAAAGTAAAAATATTTGGAATAATTTTCCTACAGTTCCGAGTGATCTGTAGAAATACTTTCACTATCCTTACATCTAGATTCCAAACACCCATGTTTTAAAATCTATATAAAGAACATGGGAGTGAACAAAGAATTCACGGGTGTAAAAAATGAGCTGTGCCTCCAGCACAAGAATTCAAGTCTCTACACTTACTGGCAGCCCCCTGCCTTTCAGCTTAGGTGAGAGGAGCAGAGTGTTTTGGTTTTGTTAGTGCTGGTAATCACAAGAGTTTCTGTGCAGCAGAGGACTGGATGAAACTCAGGAAGCCGAACTGATTTCTTTTGAAACCAGGTAAGCAGGCTTCTCTACAATCTCTCATATAAGCTTACTAAAAAATTACTTCTGGATCTTTCCAGTCAATTCCAAATAAAGATGGAGCTTCACAGAGTTACCTACCTACAAATATCCCATTGTACAAGCTAATACCTAGCAAGTCAAAATAAAATTCCAAATTTTAGTATGTTTATTTTGCGAAGAAAAAAGTATTTCACTCTAAGTACAGGGTGATATTTTACTACTACAAAATGATTTTTAGAATAGTTTGGAGAACAGTAAAAGATGTTGCAGAGATCTCAAACAAAGGTATATTTAAGTAAGGTAAGAAACAAAGTTTCATTACATTTACCCCTTTGTAACCTGAACTACAATAGCACTACATACCACTGCCTGACGGGTAAATTGTAAGTAACTTCTTGCCAGTGTCTCTGAGCTTCATAGTCTCCATACATAGGTGGTTTTCCTGCACCTAAAAAAGAGATCACAGTATTAATGAATTTATTCTGTTTATACAGGTTGCTTTTCCTCCAGATATGTATTTGCGTAATCACATAATACTAATTTTATTCTCCATTCCTCTATTACATTTGAGAATAAAATAGAGACCTCATTTGCTATGCAGTCTAACAGTTAAAAAAAAAAAAGTGTTACATGTTCTTTTGGCTTTCTGGATATTTCTGTGATAAGCATTTATCAAGATATTCCACTGTGAAGAATGGCTTCCTCATCTGACAAAAAAAATCATTACCCAGTGTAGATGAAAAATGTGGCACTTTCTCTGAAATAAGAAAACATACATAATGGACATCTTATACTGATTTTGAATGAACTACGCTTTCTCAGTAAACAATAATTGACAATATTCTCACTTGCGCTTCAACCATGTCATGGTACCTTGCTATTTTAATTAACAACCAGCCTTGTTTTTAAATTTGCTTAGAACTGCCACAAGTCCCCTAGTTCCTCTCCCTTTCCTCTGCTGCCTGCTTTGCAATGCTAGCAAGAATACTGCATATTCTGTCCCTCTCCCCGTGATTCTTAACAAAGTGTTAACATGAGCCACTTACTAAAACAGGCTGTTCAGTACACAGAATAGGCTTAGAAGAAAAAAAAAATTATTCTAATCTACAAAGCTTTCCAAATAATAACTGCTCCATTCTGGCTTACCAGAATTCTCTCTCACATTTTTCAACTGAGTGATTGTTATGTAGCAGTTTGCAAAGTGAATTACGTTAAAGGACACTCTTCATACATGCATACATAAGTCTCTCAGAAAACTGAAGGTTTTTTTCCATGGAAAAAAAGCTTTATGAATGCAAATACTTCAGATGTCTACTCAAACAATTCCTTAACATAAACCTAACTCTGATAAGGGCAGTGTGTTAAGCATCTTCATCACAGAGTTTATTTACTTCTATTAACCTGTGCTTATTGAGAACAGAAACGGGACTGATAGTACTTCCAGTAAAATATTGACACTAAACAGACAGAGATTTAAGAGTTTCTTTAAAATACAGGAAAGCTATCTATAATTTTTCCCCGTGATCTATGTTTGTGGGAGTCACACAAGCTCAGATATCTACTTTCTATTCCTGAGTAGTAGAGAGACTAGATTACCTCCACTAATTTATTTATGGGTAGGAGAAAGAACAGATTATCTTTACTATATGACACATTCAGCTAGAAGTTTCCCAAATAACTGAGGTCACTGGAGAATAGGATTTTTATCAGTGTCCATTCTATAGCTAAAAATCAAGTGGAACAAAGAAACATGTCACAGCATTATGAAATACAGAAAAGGTGTTATCCAGATTTTAGACTGTATGTACCATACACACACGCAGTTTATTTCAGCTTCATCCCTTCTCAAAAAAGAAAAAAAAAAAAAAAGAGAGAGAGAAAGAGAAAAATAAATGAATTGGTCTCAGAATGATGAAATGAGATCTTAATCCAAAGCCTCAATTTCTAAAAGCCAAATACAGAGATTGATCACACATCAGTTAGTTTGAGAATGGGTATTTAGCTTCCTTCTGCAGCAAGCATCAAGTATACAGACAAAAAGAATTCAGAATTAATAAAAAATTGATTTTTTTTTAAAGGAGTCACAAACACTTTAAATTTATAGTGATCCTAATCTGTTTTAATATTAACAGGAAACAATTTTTTAAAGGTCTGACACTGCCTTTCAACACAGGTATTTAGCTTCTATTCATTTGATAGGAGCTTTGTAATGCATTAAAAAACCTCAGATCTATGAAGCCTAATTTTTCTCAATAATTATACAAGACCAACTAACCTAAGGTCATCATAATTAGTGACCTCGCAAAACCAGGTATTAGTTATCTGTTTTATCCCCATCATGACCCTAATTCTAGAGGCAGATCCAAAAGCATGCTAGATGGCAAGCAACAACAGAATGGAAATGACACAGGAATCCAGCACTATACAGTAAATTAGAGCAGAATTAACCTCCTCACATCTGGTCATCCATGCCTCGCATGGTTTCAGAGTATGCTGAATCAGCATTTCTACCAGAGTCTGCTTCAGAGAACGATGACTACTTCTCATCCTTTGCTCAATTGCACTGAACGGCAGTGAAAGCAAAAAGGGACCATGTCAGTTTAAACACTGCTCTGCCCAATTTTTTTCTTGTCCCTGTAATTAAAGGTTTATTACATCTGAAGGAAATCAAAGAGGGGGGGAATTCTAGTGTACGTATGCATTTGACAACTCTAACATTCAGATTCATCTTTTTTTTTTCCAGACATCTAGTGCTTGAAGTTGGACACTTTAATAATTTGTTTGACTGGATGAGACTCATTTTTTCCTGTTCCAAAAGAAGTTATATGGTTGTTCTGAATGAAACAAGTGCATGTGTGTGCATGCGTGCACATGAAAAATACAGAAAAATTGTTATTTCAGTTCCGTCATTATTTTAAGACTCTCTCAGAATCATCTGGATTGGTTTGAAATTTGTCAGCTTAAAAAAAAAAAAACTAGTTAGCAATGTAAATGTAAATATGTGCAGTGCAACAGAAATTAACTCCCTTTTGGCCAAAGAGAGGCTGTTTTTCTGCATGTGGATGGGTAGAAGAGAGCCTCAGCTACCTGCAGAACAGATCTTTTATGATGGCATTTTCAGAAAGCGAATTAAAAATAACTATGTAAGAAGGTACGCATGCAATTTATCTTCAGGCAAACCACCTCATGTAAATAAAACCCATTTTAAAAATCACAAGAATAGGACTGAACAGCTCCAGCTGCTCAGGGGATGAAACTCCCAATTGCCTTAACAGAAAACTAGAGCTGAATTTGACTGAGCTTGTGATTCTTTTAGCTGATGGGGATTGAACGTAACGATGCATTTAAAAAAAAAATCCACAGAGAGCAAGCTTTGTGCAAGCCTATGCTAAGTGTGGGAATGCCATTGAGAGGTTTGAAAAAAACTTGCTATTTCTTTGCAAGTATTAGGAGACGGGGAGGAGAAATGCTCATCTATTAAAAGAATATAGCTCTAGTTCGCGTTGTAAACAATCTTAACTAAGCACAGCTATGGGACACTGTGTAATCACTCACTCCACGTCACCTTTATACCATCTTCATTATCACCAGTACAGTCTTATCTAAATATAAGTTAAGGTTATATCTGTTATAAAGAACAAGATTAAACAAATATAGACTGGACTGTGGCAATATTCTGCAGCTACAGAAGTAACAAAGGCATAGGGGTGAACAGCCAGCTGTTCTTTTGCTGCTCCTAAAACATTACTGACCCTGCCTCCACCCCCCAAGTTGTATTTTTTCAACATTTTGTTCCAACTGGCTGTGATGTTTATCATTGATCACTCCAGAAAAATAAGAACAAGGTATTATATAAACCTCAGGGAAATAGGCCCTAAAACACAACAGTACTTGAAGTAACACACTGCTTCCTACTTGCTTGATTTTACATGCAAGTTTATTTTAATTTATCGCAAGCTCCATAGTTCACCTTCATGTGGTTGTTTTACAGACCATGAACAAGTATTACCTGAATAAGAACTAAGCGATACAGTCCAGCGTACAGTAAGTGCCAGTAAAACAGCAATTGTCATTAAGCTCCACTTCTCCATAGCTGGTCTCTGTAACAAGCCAAAAGGTACCTGAAAAAAAAAAAAAAACCAACACCAGAAGCATTGCTACAATACTGTCTGGTTTTGTCTCTTAGGCATTTAATGGCACTACCGATAATTTCTCCCAATTCTGAGCTAGAAGCTGACCACGCATCTGACAAAATGCATAGAAACAACACCAAAAAGAAGAGCAAAAGACTTGACTTCAGAGAACTCAGCTATCAGATGAACTCTATACTGTACATACATGTATGTACTTAAACTTCATCTTACTAAGCTCTACAAAATGTGTTACGCAAACATATATTTCACCTGTGACAAAAGAAAACTGTTAAGTATCTTTAGTAGCTCGTGAACTAGTATTTGTCACTGAACAAGAAAAACGTTTTCAAAGAAACGTTAACAAGCACACGGTTTAAAGCAGTGAATAAATGCCCTGGTATCAGATTAATGTCACTTAATTTCTGGATTAAAAACAGCACAGCTGAGTTATTGAAAGTGCAGATCTAGTATAGGACTCTCTGCTGGCTTAAACTTATTCAAAAATTATATAAATGTTAACTACATGCAATACAAAATGTTGCTAGATCTGCCACATGCGTCAACCTTGGGAACCACATAACAGGAAAACAGTGCTGTTGCCATATGCAAAAACCGCTAACAATAGAAAATGCAAAATTTGACCCAGAAGACCAAAATTATTGCAGTTTCAGTTACAAAAAAAAAAAAATGAAGAAGAAACTGCTCCAGTCTTGACAGTGAAATGCAGCAGCACATCTCAAGAATGTACTTCTGCCAAATCAGCAGCAGTAGCACCATTCCCTCCAGAGCAGTGGACAAGCTTGGGTACAACTGCCAAAGCCTTTCCTCACAGAAGAGACAGCATCCAGTTCAAAAACTACTACCGAAAAAGCAACCAGACAAAAAGAAAAAAAAAAAAGACAAAAACAAAAAAACAAAAACACAGCAGCAACACTGGACTGCAGTTTTAGTAACAGACAAGCAACATAATAGGACACGCGTGGGTTTTTCTTGCTCAAACTCAATTCATATTTATCACTCACAGAAAGCTACGACCCATCACCACCAAGAAAAAAAGTTCTTTTAACAATATAAATATCTGACAGCAGTAGATCCCCATCTATAGGTAGAAACGCGAACGTTGATATTTGCATGCTTTCTATACTACACCTGTGCCTAAACAACAGTATAGTAGGCACATTTCTCTAAATAAAAGATACCGAGGTTGACTCTGAAGATTGTTTTACTGTAAGTAAACCCTCACACTTCCTAAACTCAAACCAGAGTCCTAATGGATTTCCAAGGTGGTGTACCTTTGGCCGTTCCTGTTCACGGAACACCCACGCCTGCCCTTCCTACCTGCGGGCAGAACAGGTATCTTCTTCATCGCTGCGTAAGGCCAGTCTCACCGGAGGAAGGCTCTCACTTCGCCTTCCGCCACTCCCTGCCTTTGGAGGAACCCTCATTCCCCGGGGTACCGACTTTCTCCTTTCTCTCCTCTCAAAAGTGGTTCTTAAAATATTCTTCCCTACTTCTTGTTTTTCTTTAAAAAAATGCTCCATATCTCCTTAAACAAAAGCTGTGATTTTATTGGATACTAAAGCACAGATCTCTAATTCTTGCTATCCTGTGGATAATAATGTTGAACACGACTTTTCAGGAGACGGGCTCAACTTAAGCTTTCTACCTTCTGCCTCCAGATGAGCAACATCAGAGGGTGTCTCATGCAAGATGCCATCTTCAAGCATAGGGGGAAAACCGCAACTCCAAAAACACTCCTATCCTTCCATGTCACATACTGTGAATATTCCGATGGATAGCACCAACAGCTCAACGGCATCCTTTCCTCCCTCAGGAACGCAAACGCTAAACTAGGAACTGCACTCGTTTCACTAACAGCACCTCCACAGCCCTGCTGTTTCCTTACCCCCCACGAGAAGACGCATTTATTTCTCAAACTTCCTCGCTCACCCACCCCGTGCCCCCACGCTCCTCCTCGGGAGACACGAGGGCACCCTCCCGCAGACAGACGCCGGGCCTCGGCGAGGGAGCAGCCCTCACGGCACACCGGGCACACCGGGCACACCGGGCACGGCGCCGCGCCGCGCCTCCCCTCAGCTCGCCCCGGCCCGCCGGGCGGGACGCCCTCCCCTC
>VXAA01003088.1:2282-49782 GCA_013399115.1 Anseranas semipalmata
TGGATGGGTATGGGTTTGTACGGATGGGTATGGATGGGTACAGGTGGGTACGGATGGGTACAGATGGGTATGGGAAGGTATGGATGTGTCCCCCTGTCGGGGCCAGGCACCATGTCCCTCCTCCCACCACACGGCTCTCACATCAAGCCTCTGCCCGCTCCCACCCCACAGGTGCTGGCGGGATCTGAGCGCCAGCCAAAGGCGGTGTACGTGTAAAACCACGAATTGCCATGAACCCGGCGCTCGCTTTCCCTGCGGTGCTTACTCGCACTGGCCGCTTGCCTCCTCTCTGCCTTCCCGTCCCCCGGGAGCTGAATGGCGCAGGTGGGTGGGTGCAGGCGAAGCCTCCTGGGACTCGCAAAATAAAACCAAAATCGTCAGAAGTAAGACGATCGTAAGAAGTAAGCACCCACCAGCAGCGCTTCTTGGAAGGCCCCTGCTCACGTCCATCTCAAACAAAATGCCCAAAACGCACCTGCCAAGCACCCTGTCAAATCACCGTCCCTGGAGGAGGCTCCTATACTGTGAGGCACAATAAATGCATGGGAACACAAAGCAGAGGCAAGTCCCCAAAATTCCTTTAAACACCTTTTATCCGACTTTGTGGAGGGAAGGGCTGGCTGGGAAGGGGCATCCCTGGGCAGGCAGCCCTGGCCCGGCCCCACGCGCAGGGTGATGCCCGGGTGCCGGGTCCTCACCCGCAGGCTCGGGTCAGGGGACGTGCTTCGGCCGTTGTTCCTCCTTCCAAACCTGGGGGTTGTTCCTCTGTGCACGGAGGGAGAGGGGAAGCCCAAAAGGCTCGGAAAGGAAGTTATATTTTATCTGGAGACACCTTTATTTGTCTGAGGAAGGGGAGTAAATCAACACGACGCAATCTTTTTCCATTCATCTATGCAGAACTGTGGCCCAAAGGGATGGTGCAGGCACTGCGTATTTGGTAGGACACTTGGGGACGAAACCCAAGAAGAGGGGATGCAACCCAAAATGAGGATCCGCAGAGGGGCTGCGGTGGAAGCTCATTCCAAGCCCCCTGTGATTTTGTACTGACTCTAGTAGGGAGAAGGTGTGAGGAAGGCACAGCAGTTTTTTGCTCAGTTGTTCCCCTTGCCAGCGAGATGCAAACAGTGGAGAGGAAGCTCAGAGGATTTCCAGGGACATGAGGAAATCCCTGTGCTGACAGCAGCGTCGCTGGAAGCCCTCCACGTGCTGGTCCCGTCCTCTCCCAGCACAAAGCCAACATATACACAACTCCAAGATACTCCTCTGAGATTTAGCACATCGTGAGAGCACCCAGGGAACCCCGAGCTGATTCAGGATTTACTTTTATTAACCGGCACAGCCAGTTCTTAGGCGGGAGCCGGCTCCCCTTCCGCGCGCTCTCATGCTTCCCAGGGCAGAAGGAGGCTTTGTTTGTTTGTTTTTTTCCTGGATAGTTTCGTAAGCCATTCCTCCACTTGTGTGTAACACCCTCGATTCCCTTTATTAAGCACAGAAAGACAAGCGGTGAATTATCGCTGTCGTTAATAAAATTACTCTGCTAATATTTTTCCCCAACACGTTGAGTACCGTCGATACATAACGGATGAAGCCCCTTCCGCAGGCGGCCGGCACAGGGCCCATGCATCACCGGAGCTCCACGCGCACCATCCAAATGGTGCCTTGGTGGGACGTAAGTGGTGCACGGGCCTTTTATGGGCCTTCTGCAGAATGGTGAATTTTACCCAAAATGCAGGTTAAAACCCATGCTAGGTATTTATGCAATCAGGTCCATAATCTCTCTTCCAAAACCTCCCCAAACACCTCTTCACCTGCTAAACCAGGTAGCTCCTTATCTGGAGAGTGCTGTAACGCTTTTAGGGGGCTCTTTGCTTTTATTTCGGCAAAGAAAACCTATGCTGCAAAATCCTCCGTGTCCTGACCTGGTGGCAGAGCCAGGAGTCACCGAGGGCCTGTCTTGACCAGCTGCCTGCCCCAGCTGGTCCAGCATTTTCCTCCTCCACCTCCCTAAGACCAAATGGAGTTAGCACATTTTTTTGTATAAATAGTGGGTGCCCTCCACAAACATCTTGGAAATGGAATTGACAGCTTCAGAAACAAAAAAGTGCTAGTTTTTTGCCAAAAATCCACTTTGGGGGGTGCAAATCTTTCCTTTCCTTTTCTTTCTTTCTTTATTTTTTTTTTCTGGGGTGTGGGGGGGGAGCACAACACAGACCATTTCCATCAGAACTGCTTCCTGACGTTCCCCACAAAGCCTGTCAGTTTGACCATTACGGTGCTTCAGTGAATTCAATCTAGATCTTTCACCTTATTAGAAGAATCTTTATTAAACATTTTATGAAAGTATTTTAATGCTTTCCAAGGAGTGCTGTAAAACCCTGCTGATTTCAAAGCATCTTAGAGGGACTGCAGACAGCACAGAAGGCCCGCATGAGCGTTTCCAGTGCTTGCATGATGACAGCACACGTTGGCAACTTATTCCTTAAACCACATCAGCATTATTTTTGTGTTGGATTTCCTGCTTTTGCCCAGGTAAGAAAGGTTTCCAAGAGGAATTCCAGCTCAGGAGGTGATGACACAATGTATTGAGCACATCAGGCAGCACAGTCTGTAAATAAAGTTTATTTAGGGACCCTTGTTAAAATATTACATGATGAAGGAGTTCAACAGGCGTGCGTAAATGGATTCTAAGTGACCGGACAGGGAGAAAATATGTCTGTGGGACCATGAAACATTTATCTGTCCAGAAGGAGAGGGGAAAAAAAAGCCAGGAATGATCTATCATAAGCGAGGAAATCCGCACCTCAGCATTTGCCAAAATGTCTTAATTGCTTTGTGAACTCATCTAAATAAATAAAACGCTGCTATGAGCGAGCGTGGCGTGCACGGCAGGGAGGAGGGCTGGGGACGAGGGCCCGAGCCTTCCTCGCGCTGCTGCCTGGAAGCCTTCTGCTGGAAGCGGCTCTGGGCAAGGCTCGTCGGTCGGCTGCTTGGAGGACGCACGCTCCTCCCGTCTCCTCCGGTTTATTTCAGACTCTCCAATTTGTGTTTTTTTTCCCTCCTTCCCTTGGGAAGATACTCCACCAGCTGCCAGACACGTCTCCTCGCAGGACACGGCCAGGGTCCACGCTCCTCTGTGCTGTGGGGACACATTTTGGGGACGGCGGAGCACAGGGGCTCGCTGGTGCCTGTGGTACCAGCAGGGCAGGGACTGACCCCGCCGCACTGCTCCTGGCCGTGGCACAGCGCTGGCCAGGGCACACGGAGAAGTTTTGTTCTGCTGCCATCACTCGGAGCTGCCCCTGAGCTCCGCAGCAGGCTTAGAAGTTTTTCTGAGGTGAATACGGTCATTAGGGCCCTCTGCTCAGCGAGACCCGGCTCTGTGTACGTGTCCATAGCTCTGTTAGGTCTGCCAGGGTCCTCCTCGAAGCAAGGGGATGAACGAGGTGGCTTCCTGAATGCTCTTCCTGCCCTGGAGCCTGTGTTTCAGAAATACTCATCTTTGCGTTTAAACCTTGTAAATTAATGGGACTTAAATATATGCTTCAAGTTAACTGTATTCTAAACCTGAACTAGAGTTTCATTTTCAAAGCTAAGTCTTGTTAAAATTTGTAAGGTAAATTTTCATCTTCGTATAGATGAAACATGATCATCCTTCCTTCCTGGCTTTCTCCAGACAGATTTTACCATTCTATTTTCATTTCTTAGTGAACCTCAGCCTGGAGCAATGGTCATTCCTGCATTGAAGCTGCAGCGGATGCAGCTCCTGAGTAACTTCAGCAGCGGCGAGAAGGCTCCTGCAGGGCCAGCTTGTGTTAACGCGCACTGCTCGCCGAGCAATGATGGCCGGGGCAGGCACATGGCTGGGACTTTGTCACATATCCTGCCGTTTGGGCTTCTACCAGCCCTTAGCTAATGGCTCAGTCCTGCATCCCTTGTGTGGACAAAAAAGGGAAATTTGCTCAGAAAGCTGGGCCAGATCCTGAATGACTTTGCTCATGAGCTTACTTCCATTGCAGTCATTCTTTGCACGAATGTCCTCGAGTTGAGAAGGATTTTTTGGGCTGCTGTTCTGGGAAGGAGATATGTCTAGCATAGCTGTAGCTAACGTGTCCTGCATGTTTTACATGTTTCTTATGTGTGTGAAATGTAATATACTATGTGTTTTGGAGTCATGTATTTAGATATGATCTCATAATTCTGGCAGATAAATATGTTCATATCATATAGCACGGGCATATTTTTCACTTAGGACTGCTGGTATTCGAGGACTTCTTCTGTGCTTGGTAGAGCCAGCAGGACCCTTGGCACTGGCAGAGCTGGAACACAACTAGGTCCAAATTTTCCCTTTGCATTGCAGCCATCCGTTTGGAAGGAAAACATGAGGCTAGACAACCCTTTGAAGGAGGAGCAATGTTTTATTTTCCACCCATGACACCTCAGCACCCAGCCTGGTTCCTCTGAAGGGCGATGTGAAAGGAGGTGGCCTGCAGCTCCTGCCCGGGCGATGGCACTTCCCTGGGCAAACAGCTTCGTGCAGCGTGCTGGCAGCAGCCGCCCAGGTGGAAACCGCCCCTTAAGCTCAGCTTTCTCCCACCGACCCTGCCCGAACTAAGGGGGCTGAGCAGGGGGAAAAGGCGGGAAGAAGAACGTCCCGATTCTGAACAAGCTGCAAATTGTTCTGAAGATGGAGAGGTTTAAACAAGCTCAGGAGGAGAAATTAAATAAATAAATGCGAGGTATAGAAGTCAAACACGCGCTGCCCGACGGAGAGCAGCGCTTTAATGGCATAATTAGCGAACAATCTTGCCGAAAGGTCTCTGCGCTCGCTGCCCCGCAGTAACGTACTGCCCGCTTACCTGGTGCAGCGGTTGTTCCTGGATTCTTCTGGTAAAGTTTATAGCCAGAACTTCAAAAACGGGAGGAGTTCTTCTGTAATTAGTTGTTAGCAAATCTACTGCATTAAATTATGCCCCAGCCCCGCGCCTCTCTGTTGAATGCGAATCAGGTGAGAGTTTCATGTTTAGTTTAATAAACTGTAATTTCCAACAAAGGTAACTGTCACCTTTTGTTTCATTCTGCGCGTTTATTTTTCAAGCACCAGAGCTGACCTCCGAACTCAATCTGCACTTGCCTATTGATGCATAAATATCTGTAATATCACAGTAAATTAAATTCAGTTTTAAAGGGTTTCTATTTAACAATGTGTCAGAACTTTCACAGCATTTGATTTCTAGTTTCCTCTGTCCACTGACAGGTTTATCTCAATATGGCTTGATTAATGAAACCTTTTATTTGGAGTAAGCGTACCTATTATTACCATAATCTCTTAATGCTTGCTTAGGCAACATTGTACTCTGACAGCAGGGCTCCCAAAACTCACAGCCCCTTCCCTACTGTCTGTGGGGCTGGGAAGTGCCAGCCCGGCCCTGCCCTGCACTTGCAGGGGCTCTTTGCAAAATTAAGCAGCTTCCCAGCGTCACGGGTTCGGCAACCTTATTTCTGCAGCAGTTGGTGCTAAACATGCCTTATTGCAAAGTACTTTTACTTAAAAAAGCAAATGCACGTTTTGCTTATGATTAGCGTTATCCTAGGGAGGCAACGGATGTTCTGAAGATGTGTTCATATGAAGAATTTGTTGAACTTAGGGAAAAATACTGTAGCATAACCTAGAGAAATTTGTATAGATTTAGATATTAGTTATTGGCACCCAGTCCTTGGTTTTCCTATCATATGGCCCTGGGTAAATCATTTAATGTCTGTGCTTTAATCTCATCTCATTGATGGCCACGTGCGCATGGAGCTGCACCCATGTGAGCGGCACAGTAAAACTGCTCCGGACGGGAGAAGAGTCAGGACAAAACATCTCCCTCTTTCTCTGATAAGCAGGAATAATAGCGCTTACTGCTGCTCGGGAGGGTGTGCAAGCGGGATCCCCGACCTCCCTGAGCTTCCAGTTGCTGCTGTAGCTGCGCCGCGGCGGGGGCTTGCATGAGGGATGAAGTGCTCTGATGCCATTTACAAGACAGAAGCAAGGAAGTGACCAGCAAGTAGCCTCCCTGGATTGGGAGCAGATAAGGACTGTGCTTTTCATCCCTGAGAGATCTTTCCACTGAGGCAAGTGGATGATAACTGTGCCTTTTCTTGGGCTCCCCCAGCGTTAAGCCACTTCCCAGCTCACGCAGGCGGTGGGTGAACCCGCGGCTCCGCAGAGCGCGACGGGAGCTTTGACACTGACTTCAGCAGGGCCAGAGTTCACCGGGAGTTTGATCCCATTTGTGTTCTTATTTATAGCTGTTTTTTTTTTTCTTTTTCCCCAAACTGCTCCTCCCCGGGACTTCTTTGTTCCAGAACTGATGGGCAGACACTGTTAGGTTCTGCTGAGTCCAGCGCTTCTGAAAATGAAGACCCCATCTCCCCTTCTGACCACCTAAAAAGAGACTGGATAACCTCGGTGGGCTCTGAGAGCTGGGTTATCTCCAGCTTTCCAGGGACACGCTTTGCTTTTGGTCCCCCAAGGTCCTGGTGCTTCCAGGGACTCCCTAAGGGAAGTCCCCGTCCCACCACAGCCAGGGACGAAGTCGCCACCAGTGCCAGCAAAGCTCTCGTCGCCCTGCACACCAGCGTGAGGGTCACGTGCAAAACGTCACACGTGTGTGTCACTCCAGAGTCATGTATTGGTTTGTGTAGAAAAATAAAGAGCTACCACGTCAGCTTTATGTAACTCTTAAAGATGAGAATAATTACTAAGGTGACTTGTGTACTTGCTTCTATGGAATTAAAATATTTCAAGGGGTTTATTTCATTAAGACATTAATTGGCATCAGGAAATATATTCTCAGTTCTGCATTAAGACCCAGAGCAGCTCTATCATTCATATATAAATAACTCACATATGAGGATATATTTATCTATCAGTGTGCACATACAAAGAGCATATACAACAACATACACAGCACTTTGCACATATATACTCAATCACAGAATATATTCACGGTATAAAAAGTTGGAGAAACTCATTAGAAGCAAACAATATATTTTCAATCAATAAATGCGGTATGGTTCAATTGCATTGCATACAATGTGTGCTTCTGCAATACCGGGAACAATACTCTCAATAGCCGAATGCTTTTGATTGTCATAAAAATGTTTATTTGCTAGAAAGTACAGACTGCTGCTCATGAAATCCTCCTTGCAGGATTATTATAATTCTCCAACACGTTTCAGACTTTTTGGGTTGTTTCACACTCTGCTTTTTAACCTTCAACAACAAATATTGTTGTATCATGAAGACAGCAAATCCAAACAATTACATATGTAGTCCAAAGGCATACACAAGAAAATCAATATTTGACATCTTTGCAACTCCCTCTTTGGAGCAGCGCTCAATAGCTCTTATTCATTATACACTTATATCTCTTTCAGATTCGCCTTTGTCACCAGAAACCCATTTTTTTTTCTCCTTTGACTTCCACATAACTTCTTTGCCCTGTACTTTTACAGATGCCTTCTGGCTATAAATACTAATGAAATCTCTTTGCTTAATTCAATTTTGCTGGTACACTTACAGTTATGACCTAACTTTCCCACGAGAGAGACTGATTGAACATTCCAATACCTTATGGATGGGAGCAAACACTGCACAGAACTGGACTGACAATTTCCATAATTATAGAATTCACAGCCTAATGACCTTAAAAAACAATAAAAAGATCTCTTGTTAATTCCATTTCTGTTACTGACATTCAAGATATTTCATTTTTCACAGGACAACAAATTTACTTTTTATTTTCAAAAGAGCAGTCTATCCTTTTACCCTAGATTAAATTTTCTGAATATTGAAGGATTTCATTGAATATTTAGCATTTCTTTGTCTTTTAAAAGTTAGAATATTTATGATCCTTAGAATGCTTCTGACTGATTTATAGCGATCAATTATAAGAGTGCGTTTTCAAATAGCCCTTTTAAAAATGAAGAATAGAATAATTAAAAAGATCAGAAGTCCTCCCTTGCATATAATTATTTCATTATTTCATTACAGTGCAGAAATTGTTTTTGCTGACTGCGAACAATTTTAATTGAGCAAAATCTGTATTAATATACGATAGCAAGCAGTTCTTCCTAAGAAATAAGACCACTAATTACCTAAATTTTTATTCAGCACAGTGAGCCTTAAAAGCCACATTGCAATATAAACCTAATCACCAGGTACTGCGGATACCTTTGCCTTAGCGGAGACGTTCCCAAAGCATAACCTTGCTGTGCAGCTAATTTATTCCTCCAACAGGTTTATTGCCACCTGAAATGTTTGTTTGGGGCCGGCTGGCCGCTGGCCGAGCGCACAGCGCTGCTCCCCGCTGCCTGCCCCAGCTCGAGCAGGGCTGCCCACGCCGCACGGACCTCGAGCTGGCCGGTGCCACGCACTGCGACCCGCAGGGCTGGCGGCCACCTCGTCCCCGTGTTTTGGTGGGGACACTGCCTTGGGTGGCCGCGCTCCTTGCCCACGCTGGTCTCGGTCCCCACGTAACCTTCATCTGGCTCCTCTCTCCAGCCGCTCTGCGCTTTCTATCTGCTCAGTGGAGAGAAAGAGAAACACCACCGGGGAGAAATTAGTATTGGGAAGCTGACTTTGGTGTCTGGAATCACCATATGGACGAGGTCCCCTCTCACTGCAGGGATCTGGGGAGCTTCTGCTGCTGCTGAAAGGTGTAAGCTGTGCGTACCCCTCCCTGGAGCGTGGCTGGGAAGGCGGTGATGTGTGCCACAGGCTGGGTGCTGGGTGGGCTGGCTGTGAGCAAGACACCCGGAGATAAGGGAGAAATTTCTCACGATGAGGGTGGAGAGACACCAGAACTGGTGGCTCAGAGAAGCTGTGGATGCCCCATTGTTGGAAGTGATCAAAGCTGGGTTGGATGGGGCTTTGAGCAACCCCAACTAGTGAAAGATGTCCCTGCCCTTCGCAGGAGGGTTGGACTGGGTGGTCTTTAAGGGTGCCTCCAACACAAACCACTCTACGATCTTTGAAGCAGGCACCAGCTCCCAACCTGCTCATGCTGCTGCTGATCTCAGCATCAGGTTGATATACACCTGACCAACCCTGAGCAACTCCAGGCACTGGAAGGAAGCTCTGGAGGAACTGAGGAGTGCTGTGCACTTGAATTGGGATGCTAATACTTGTTTCTGTGCATACGTGTGGCATACAGAAGGACTAGAAGGTCCAGGGAATTGCTTGTAGCATAAGCACACGCTGTCCCAGGCTCAGCACATGACAGAAGGACAGTGTGGATGGGAAATCCAGGCCAGGTGACGGCTGCTTGCCCCTCGAGGTGAGCTCCCAGGCTGAGTCATCCCACGGACACGGCCGAGCCTTCCGGCCGCCTCTGCGCACTGCTAAGGGGCATAGAGGAGGCTGAAGAGACAAGGCCACACAGGGGCAATGCTACAGGGACTAGGCTATAGGGCCAAGGGCTCCCACCAGCTGTCGCTTGCTCCCAAGCCCTCCCCAGCTGCTGGGCTGTAACATCCCTGCGTGCCAGGCGCAGGCGGTTCTTGCGTTCGCCTCCCACGTACAGCAACACCCCAGCTGAGCTGACGATGCGGACCAAGAAATACTGGTGAGGTCAGCTCAGATTCCTTTAACTTCATCTGAGATGCTTCCCTGGAAGGAAGCAAAGTCTTGCTAATTAACACTAACGCCTCAGCCGGTGCAGTGCTGGGCAGAGGGCTCGCCATGGCTTTTGCCTGCAGTCTCCAAGTATGGCAAGAGAAGCGTGCAAGTCCGCGCCGGAGCCCACGCGGTGCCTGGCGGTGCAGATGCAGCATTTTCAGGAAGCGGCGGCTGCAGGGGAGGCCTGGAGTTCGTCCGACATGCGGGTGTCTCCTGTCACTGCCCCGCTGCTTCTGGGGTGCCGGGGGAAGCAGCGAAGGGGCTGCTGCTGGCTCGTGAATGAGGCCCTTTGTCAGTGCTCAGCCCGACCCCTCCGCTCGGAGGCTGGCTGGAGCCCGCACAGAGAAGAAACATGGAAATTAAAGATAAAATTCTGGGCCAATGCAGCAGCCTTAATACAGTGTCTGAGTGGAAAAGATTTATAATTACCTCGAACCGAGGCTGGAATTTTCCTCCTGAGCTCATTGCTTTCCAGTAAGTCTTAAATGCAGCTTCAGTGGTGAATTAGCGTTGTACTGTTCAAGGAAGAGCAGCAGAAGTACCAATAACACCCAGCAGCAATCAAACACGGCTGCGTTAGGGATTGCCTGGCAGCAGACGTGATGTATCCCCCTGCTATCCTGCGGTGGCAGCCTGCAGGTACATAGTTATGATTCCTGCGAGAGGCAGGCTCTGGGGATGACAGACTGAATAGTTACAATCTATCATGAAAAATTTTCAAGGATGAGTTAATGATTTCGTGCAATTTCCAAACCAGTTCACGGAAGCTGGATTCTCCCTGGGCTGCATCTCTCCAGGAACAAGGAACTGGTTTTCCTCGTGCCTCAGTTTCCCCATCTATAAAATGGGGAACTGCTGTTGCGCTGCTCACCTGGTGCGAGCGGGGAATGTGCAGCGCTCTGGTTCGCTTTCTCCAAGCAAACTCTTTGGGGCAGTTAAGAAGTTCCTGCCTCCAAGACAGCCGATGGTTGTGCTGGGAGGCTGCTACAGAGCGATCCCCATGCCTCCTGTGGAGCCCTGTGCCCAGGAGGGCAGCTCTGACACGGCGTGGGATCGGTGCTGCCTGCTCATCCTCCTCAGGGACAAGAAGCCAAGCGCTTTTGCAGCTCCTTGCTTGAGATGTCTCATTCGACCCATTGCAACTGGTTTATTTGGTAATTGTGCAGCCTTGAGAAGATGTGTCAGGACTGAATTACCAGCAAAAGCAACCTGGATCTGGTTGCAATGCAGGCACCTCCATTGCAACCAAAATTTTGCAAGGGAGAGAAGACCTTGCAGAGGTCCTTGCTTCCCAGCTGTGATTCTGGTGGCAGGAGATTGCTTAAGGGGACAGAAACCCAGGCCCTAGAGTAAAGGACTCCACTGAGCTCAACCCAGAGCAGGTTAAGGGAGACTTGATGATAAACCAGAAGTTTCTGCAAGGACAACAGAAATTTCACCATGCTCTTTTCAATCTGTATCAATCAGGCAAGACAGTGAGGTCCAAGAAGCCAGGCAAATCTGGAGTGAAAATCAGTACACAGCTTTTAAGTGCGGGGAACAGCTCAACAAGAGGGCTGGGAGCCTCAGTTTTTGCTGTCCATTTTAAAATTAGACTTTCCATTTCTCTGAAAGTGTGCTGGTGTTCAAACAGGACTGTCTGTGCCTGTGACGTGAGCCTGAGGGATGCTCGCAGCTCTCCCTGGCTTCGAGGCCCAAGCACTGGTCCTGCCCTAGGCTCTGTCCCTGGGGCCCCTGGGCAGCGCAGAGCGTGGTCTCCCCTCCTGCGAGCAGCAGTGCACGGACGCAGCGTGCCCTCCCCATCGCCTTCCTCCCTTTGATGCCCAAGAAATCGCAGGCGCGTTCAGACCTCAGGAGCTCCCCAGAGGGACGTGGTGATTCATCCTGAGCTCCCCGAGCCGTTGGTCTGCACTGCAAAGCTATTTCTGCACTGTCCACAGACACACACCACACCTCCAAAGGCAAAAGCCAGAATATCTGTCTTAGAAAGACCCCAAAAATCCACTTTTTTATTCTTTTATAATAATATTTCCACAGGCCAAGCAATTGATGGCTGGAGCAGGGGAAAACATACATCTTTGCTCCCAAGTAATAGGCTGCAGATTTGCAAGACTAAATCCTTTTAAAAAGCCAGAATCACATCCATTCAGTCTGTAAAAGAAAAAGAAGTCTAATTTGATAACATTATATGTAAAGCATTTTCTTGACTTAGATATATTTTAGGTGTGCCAGTTATATAATGCCGAACAAGCAGGGGGAAAGGAGTTGATCACATTCAGATGATACTAAATTATCTTATGACACAGGCTGTATCTTTTTTACAACAGAAAATGGAAACAACTGTGTCCTTGACCTTCAAAAAGGAATTGACTTCCCTAGCTTAACTATTCAAACAAACAACTGTGTACTCTCTTCAATTCCTGTGATAATTTTGATTTACTGTAAATGACTGAATTTAATGAACTAAATTATGCTATTTAAATGCATTTTGTGAATGGTATTGTAGTTTGTTACTAAGCATTATGTCTATGCTAAAGTGTGCTGTAAATGATATGATATGGAACATATGTGCTGTATTCATAATTTAACTGTTGCTATGGAGTGCCTTCTTCAATAGGCTTCTTTGAAAAACGAGTTCTTTATTTACCTGGTGAAATGAAGGTGATTTCTCAGCAAATCTCTAGGTCTCACTGACCTTGACAGAATTACAGTGCTAATATTTTCACATGGATGAACTGTTCTTCAATAATTTTTCCAAAATAGATGGCACAAATAGGTTTTCCATTAATACTGGCACATATTGCATGTTTTCTAATCTCACTTTTCTTTTTGTTTGAACAAATGTTTATTACAGCTATCGCAAAATGACTCCCCTCCTCATTAGCGATAACAGGTTTCTGAGTTCAGAGCTGGATCTCAGGGTCTTGGACGCGATTTCCACAAATGCCTTCAGCCTGATGCCACGGAGACAGCCAGTGCGTGGCTCCCGTGTCCGGCCATGCGATGCGATGTGCATTGCGCTCCTCGAGGAGCTGCAGCCAAACCACCTCCTCGTACATTTGCGTCCCTGAGCTTACGCTGCTTTCAGATAGTGAATTGAAGCACTTCTTAAATTTTTTTGAAAATGTCACCACTGGCCCTGCGGTTTTTGTTTGTCGCTGCAGCGGTTGTGCTGTGGGGAACAGGGAGAGACTGCCCGGCCCCCGGAGAGCGTCCCCGGCAGCAAGAACAGCTCAGCCTCACAGGGGCATCAGCACCACGCTCAGGTCTGCACCGAGACCATCTGTGACTTTTCTGGAGACCCAACCTTCTGCAGAAGCCCTGCAACATGTGCTGCTGGGCAGCACTTCTTGCCAGCGGGTCCTCCTTGTCCTACTGCCCCTTCTGCAGGTGGACAGCAAAACCACCCCTCTCTTTTGGGAAGGCACGCTATAAATTGTGAATCATATGCAAAAGCCCAAGTTGTTGCTCTTGATGATTTTTTAGTTCTAACCCTGTATTTGAGCCTTACTTTCAGACATGCCAGCGTCATTGTCCAGAGCATGGTTTAATACACGGTAATCAGAATACCACTCATAAAAGACCAAATCCCAATCCAGCAAAATCCCACAAATTAAATAGTAATTGGATGTAGAAAGAATGCATTTCTTGAGCTAACTTGATCATTTACTAGAAAATATGTGAAGTTTGGTTAACAATTTAAGCAAAATATACATCCAAATACAGCAGCACATTGGCAGGGTGCATTTTCTTCTGCATCAGATGGATGCGTCGTTTATGTCCCACAGCCAACATGTGCTTTGGCAAATTGGAAACTAGAAACATTACATGTGATAATGTATCATGCTTAAAGGGAAAAGGCTACCTAAACACATATTTTTGATACTGCAGGTCACAAATTTGACTCTGTTTTGTTGGTATTGTTATTTTTTTGCACTTAAAGCAGCTTCAGGAGAGCTAAATCCAACAATTGTGGTTGATCTCACAACTGTTTGCAAATTTCCTTTAGCCATATACAGGGCCACATAGCTGGCAGTTACAAATGAAGGATGTTATATGTACAATAATTCTATTTTTTTTCAGAAAATGATGGGAAGTTGAGTATAGCCTCTAGAATTTCAATGGATACTTAAAATTTTTGTTTTGACACCCAATTAGCCTCGTTTCAGATTTTTCAGATTCTCTTCCTCTTTTGAAAGGGAAAATGGCAATACTTTCTGACAGCAAATACAAATGTAAGAAAATTCTGGCAACAACAGGGAAGGATATTTACAATATCTTGGAACATATCAGTCTTCACACAATGTGCATTTAATGGGTCAGATAAGGACACTCTCTAAAGTACTGGTGAAACGTTGAGCCATTTATAATACCACCTTTTAACTAATTTGAACATTGACAGTAAATTATGGTTGGATTTCATAACTGTTCATCAACCATCGGCTCCCAAGGAGAACAGCTGAATTTTCTGAATATCGATTCCTTTGGAAAGCGTGGCCAGTTTTAACTGCATTTTGTGTACTACCATTGCAAACAAATGTAGCAAATATTGTAGATTTTTTTTTTAATAGCCATATTTCCAACAGCATATATCACTGTTGACATTTTTATATGTACAAAGGCTCCTCCTGGAGGTCAGTTGTGTTGTTAGATGCCCCGCTCCACCGCTTAGCATACTCAGGTGGATTTTTGCAGACCAGTCTGGATTCCTGCATATTTTAGAAAAAGCACTTGAAAAACAAACTGTCAAAAGTATAAAATCAAACACACGTATGTGCTTATGAAACTCTTGCTGAAAAGCCTGTTTGCTCACCAATTGGTGGAGGGTCTGTCAGTCTGGATATGTCTATAGAGGAAGAAAAACCTGAAAGCAGCTTCGTATTTTCACTTTCTTTCGGAAAAATGACTGGAAAGAGCTACTGAAGGAGCCATGCTCGCCCCTGCAAGGTGCACAGACTGCAAGCCCTCCTCCAAAAGGGGATAACACTTCCCAACGCCTGTCTAAAATGGGTACCCCCAGCACCTCCTGTTGCAGGGAGCCTGAGCACACACCCAGCGTGTTCAGGAGGAAGAACAAAGCTTGGGCCCGAGCTGAAGCTCAGGTCATCGCCTTTCCAAGCGCTGCGGGTCCAGGCTGAGGCTGTGACTTAGCGCGGGTGGCGGCAGGAGCAGGCTGGGACCCCTGCCCAGCTCCTGCGCAGGCACGGCTCCGCAAGGGGAGTTTGCCCTCGAGCACTCTGTCAGCTCTGTTTTTATTTTGGGTTAATCAACTGCAAACCAAAATGATGTGCAGAAAGTGGATGAGGCCTCTTGAGCCAGGAATTACCATGGCATGAGCAGTCTCCCCTGGGTACCTGCTCTGCATTGTGTACCATAATTGTGCGAGAGAGAAGGAGCTATTTTTCAGCAAGTGGCTATTGGATACTTCCTGTGCTGCATATCAACAACCAGATCTTGACCCAGAAATGTCAGTCCCTGCTCAGAGCAGACAAGGAAGCATAATTAGAGATGCTCTGGCAACGTATTTTAGCACTGACGGTGACAATGTTTAAATTTTTAATCAGGCATGTAACATAAAAAGCACATAACATGAAATGTGAAAAGAAAATTGGCAAATACCGACGTGCTGTTTGACACTTTATTTCACTGAAGGAAGTGAACATCAATAAACATTATTTATCATAAATGACAGAGAGGAAGGCGTGTTTCTAATAAAAACCTTCACATTGCAAGGGGTGAATCTCATAAAAGCACCCTTATAGTACTGTAAAAGCCACGCTGGTCCAGGTCACAAAAAGAAACCTGGAGACCTCCCTTGTGAACCTGTAATGTGCAGCCAGATGTGCTCCCCAGGACAGCTGGCCTTGGGGGCCTCGCAGACCCCCTGGGGCAAGGACCCTCCTCCTATACCTGCCAAGTCCAGATGTGGCACAGCTGCGAGCCCTATGGTGGATGCCACAAAAGCCTTGCTCTCTCCCCACATTACCTATGTGTGTGGTGCAGCAAAGGTCCTCCTAGGTCTGAGGCTCAGCCCTTCAAGAACTGAATATTCTGTGTCAAGTTTTGCTCTGTGCTGGCAAACATTGAACTCACAGGTCAGACATTTCTAACTGGAGTATTAGAGACAAATCTAAGAGACGGGGTGCAGCTAAGTCCCATGTAATGATCCAAGGTGTAAACGGGGAGCAGTTGTGTGACCCCCTCACACCAAAGCCCTGGTAGTCTCTGTGTTTTTGCAAAGCCTTTCAGCATCAACCTCCTTCCAGCTGTCACCTTCTCCCACCTAAACCCCATCCCACCACCATGCTTGTCTGAGGTGGGCTCTGCCGAACAAGGTCCTGTGGTTTTCTGAGCCCAGAGAGGCACTGAGCTCGCTCTGCAGGAGTAGATGAATGCACCCAAAATGACCCAAGGGAATTGCTGAGGTGCCAATCCAAGCATGCCAAAGTTAGAAGAGGCTGGATGTACAGCTATTCTTGTCACCTTAATTTGTCTCTGTCATACGTGCGAATAGAGTCTCTAACTGCATGATTCCAGCTTCTGCAACAAAAGCAGTATAAACTTAGAGACAACAGCCCACTTGTGCAGCGTGCCCTGTGGCAAACAGGGTGTGATTGCTTCTGAAGCCTGCATGAACATGCACACATGCTCTGCTTGCTTCCCAGTGTCTGCAGCTTGAAAATTCTCCCACTTGAAAATCCACTTCTCGCCCAGTGCTAGTCCCGAGCACCTGCCTCCTTGCTCCAGGTTCCTGTGTTTGCCTCTTTACTGCCAGGTTTGACTCTTGTCTCCTCTGCACCAGAGTTATGTTTTCCTGGTCTGTGTTGTTGGGACGTTGTGGGCGAGGAACTGAGTGCAGGAGGGACCATGGCCCCACGCAGGAGGGAGCAGGAGGGCTGTGGGCTGCTCTTCGCTTGCTCACTGTGATGGGCTCGCAGCTGCCTGGATGATGGGAGCTGTAAGGAGAAGCAATATGCTATGTGCAGAACACAGAGTCTTTGGAGGATATAGTTGCCAAACTCTAAGACCTCTAATGAGGTTTTTATTTGATTTGATTTGATTTTGTTTAGTTTTGTTTTGTTTTTAACTTGACCAAATCCAGACAGTTTTTGTGGGGAGAGTTGAAGGTTCATTCCTAAAAGCAATGGAAACCCTGCAGTCAAATTTTAAGTCTAAACCATACTGAAGTGGGATCTTGTCAATGCGATGGCCATGAGATTCGTTTTAATGTGGGTAAAACAAATTATTTTGCCTTATCCTTTTTTAAGGAAGATGTGAATCCTCTCTTCTTCTTCTTCTTTTTCTTTTTCTGAACTTCTGCAAGATAACCCAGCTTGAGACAGACAGTTATCATGGGATATTTCATCTTAAGTAGATAGAGGCTGGCAAAGATATGGGCAACTGAAAGCAGATTTATACAATGGGAAGTGTCAGAGAAGCTTAACTGTAGGCACTGCTCTGCCCCACTTTTCATGGTATTCATAATAGCGCTTTTCATGGGAGCCTGCCTGGGTTCACTCCTGGATGGTCACAAGTCTGCATGCTGCTAATAATAACATCACTGACCACAATATCTCCATGTTTACTGAGTTTTGTGTTCCAAATTTGTGTCTCTGTTTTGCCCTGCTTTTCCTCTTTTGTTTTCCATTCCCGTCATGCTGTTACACTAATATTTTCCATGTTGGTTCCAAGAGCTGCCATCATTAGCTCCTGCACCACGTGAACATTTGTCTCTCTCCATCAGACTTGTGAGGAGGCTGCTATTGCACGGCCAGCTCTCGTGGCAGTGCTTCCAGATAGCAGATGGTGACAGTGTTGAGCTCCAAGGTGAGTTCCCTCTCTTGGAAGCATGCACTGTGGCTGGGGCATGTGTTCAGACCGGGGCATGGCTAGAACCGGTCAGAAAGTCTGGGGAATTTGGGCAGAGAACAGGAATTCTTTTTTTTCTCTCTCTCCTTTTTTTTTTTTTTTTTTTTCTTCCTCCAAAAGAGAAGCCATTCTGCATTTGTTTCAAATTAAGGCAACTGACAAAATGCTCTGCTGACAGCCCTCATTACCCAACAGGAGTGGCTGTTTCTGTTACCTAAACACATTTATTGCCTCAGTCCCATCACACAGTACCTGGTAGGTATTACGAAGGGTAACATTTGGCTCATGGGAGGAACTGAGAGAGTTTGCGGACTGGTGGTCCTCCTTTAGACTCCACAGTCTCTGCTCTAGTTTCCCAGCTGAAAGACAGTAGTGATATTTCTCTGCCCTACAGCAGACTTGCAGTGAGTAATTATTTCTTATTTGTAGGCTACTTTGGGAAGAATGCACTACATATTGCTGACATTAAGTTTTGGATTAACCCTAGGATGGAGCTCAGTGCTTCTGTGCTGTGCAGTCCTTGCTGCTCTTGAAATCCAAGGAATATTCAGAGGTTTTGACAGGGAAAACTCTTAGCAATAAAGAAATCCAGCAAGACTGGGGTGCATTAAACATAGCATGGCCAGCCAGTCAAAAGAGGTGATTCTCCTGCTGTATTTACCATTGGTGTGGCCTCACCTTGAATACTGTGTGCCATTCTGTGTTCCCCAATATAAAAAGCATGTTAAGGTCCTTGAAAGCGTCCAGAGGAGGGCAACAAAGCTGGCAACAGGGCTGGAAGGCATGTCCTGTGAGGACATGTCCTGTGAGGGGGGGCTGAGGACATTTGGGTTGTTGTGTCTGCAGAAGAGAAGGCTGCGAGGCGACCTCATTGCTGCAACTTCCTGAGCAGGGGAAGTGCAGAGGGAGGTGCCGGTCCCTGCTCCCTGGTCACTGATGGCAGGATGCACGGGAATGGCACAAGGCTGCGCCAGGGGAGGGTCAGACTGGACATTAGGAAAAAATTCTTTACTGTGAGGGTGGTCAAACACTGGCACAGGCTTCCTAGCAAGGCAGTTGATGCCGTGTGTCTGTCAGTGTTCAAGAGGCGTTTGGACAATGCCCTCAATAACACGCTTTAGCTTTTGGTTAGCTGTGAAGTGGCCAGGCAGTTGGGATAGATGATCTCTGAAGGTCTCTTCCAACTGAACTATTCTATTCTATTCTATTCTATTCTATTCTATTCTATTCTATTCTATTCTATTCTATTCTATTTTTGGGTAATCATGGAGAACTATCATTTCACAGCCTGTCTCCTTGTTGCAAAGTGAGTGTGTTCCCAGCCCAGACAAAATCCATATTTACTTAGCTTGTCAGATGATGTTGTGAGTGTGTTGCAGAGGGCAGGAGCATGCCGGGGTAACTGAGTCAATGTGCAGAGAGGCTGTATTCAGGCATCTGACATGTAAGTAGTGATCAGGATTAGGGTGGACAGGGCACAGGGTCTGGTGAGGAGATGAGATATGCAGTACAACAAGTAAATGTAATGTGGGACAAATCTTAGCCATACAGTTATATAGCTCACACTTCCCTCTCTCCCTAGTCACACATGTCAATGCAAGTTAAGTTAGTATTTATATATTTTCCTCAACAGGGATGAAATTATGAATAGACTCCATCAAATCCTAGTTTACTATTTTAGAAATGAGAGGTATGTCCTAGCCTGACCACTCAATCCTCTGAACGTGTGGTGACAAAATTTCTTACTAAATAAAACATCCCTCTGTCTGTATATATGTCTGTATATATGTCTGTACATATATCTGTGTATGTGCACATGCATGAGTGTATGTGTGGACACTCAAAATTCTATTAATTGGATGTGCACTATGCAGCATGTGAAGAAACAGACACATAACTTTTCATATAATGCAGAGAAGCCTTAGGCAACCCATACAGAACTGTTTTATAAAAACATTATCCACTGCAGCATGAATCCACTCTGGCCATCACGCTTCATATTTTGGCTGGTTCCTATTCCTTTTGTTATTCCTGCTGGGAAACAGTTAGGTATCGAGCCACTGAATTTAAATGTTTGATTTTTTTTGTTTGCAATGGAAATCTTGACCTGGCTTCCTTTGAGAGATTCAAAATGATGTCTTTTTTTTTTTTTTTTTCGTTTTCTTGTTTTTATATCATTTTTGATAATTTCCTCTTGGCTTGTGCTATTTTAAGATGTTTAACTAAGTAGCTCCAGAAGAACCATTTGCAAATAGTGTTGATCTGTGTTTTGAAAGTTTAACATACACTATCCAATACACATTTACATACACCACCGAAATCCGGCATTTGGGAAATTAAAACAACAAAACTTGATTGCATATCATGATTTCATATTTTGCAGATGTTAATATTTAATCATATGCAGAGCCATTTAGCTTAAGTGCATTAATGTAACTCATTTAAAAGAGGCCAGTAATTGTCCTATTAACTCCCAGCCTGGATGTTATCCATGCTGCCCTGCTGGTAAGGCCAGAGGGAGAGTCTCCTACTGGCACCCACAGAGATTGCTCTGATCTGTTGAAAATCCTGTTAAAATCTAATTACTTAGGAGAATAGGCCAGGGAATATCTAATGAGCTTCAGGAAACCCACTGAAAGAAATTCTCTTTTAATACAGACTGAAACATCTTCTGTGTTTCAATTACAGTGATACCACATGAACATAATTACACTTGTATAGAATGGAACTCTTCTTTGTTATTTTAATTATATATCACCAGATTTTTCTTAGTCATGGAAAAAAATAATTTGATTCCCCATAAAGGTTAAATGTTGGTGAAAAGCTTAGTGTTAAAATAAATGTAATCTTTGTTTATGATAATTTCTTCTTTGTTTTGTGAGAAAATGTTAGTAAAACCAGGTCACCAAGGGAAGCTGACCAAGCAAACACACGCTGGGGAAGCCTGGGGGCTCTACCTATGGGAAAGCTTTCAGAGAAGGTCGTTCGCTACTTTGCCTGCATGAAATTTGGCCATATTTTTATTATGGTAATTTAATCTGTTGACATTAAGTCAACAGTAAAATCTCATGGCAGCAGCAAAACTGACTCCCAACAGGGTGGACTACTTGTGATTTCTTCCATGACTGGGCTCTCAGTTCAGTTCCTTTGAAAATTCCCGTGCTAATGTGACCAACATTATCACTGACAGCTCTCTCCGGTGCTGCAAACTGCACAGGGAAAGTTGGTGAGCCTGTGATGCCTTGCTCTGTCGGGAAAGGCAGAGCATGGGACTGCCACTTGTGGATTTGGCCTAGTTGTTTGTTGTGGCTGCCGAAAACCCCCGAGCCAGAGCAGCTGATCCAAACAGCCCAGAGCATTTCTGTGGTCGCGATAACCGGGCTGTCTGCGTGGGAGCAGCTCAGCCCCACTGAATAGAACGGGACACAGCCAGGAGGAGATGGCATAGGCCCAGACGATGCAGGCTGCCATGTCTGCCCGCCTGAAGGAACGAGCCAGGCAGCGGAGATTGCATCCCAAGGAATGTTCCCCCAAAATATTTCCACCTCTGCACACTGTCAGAGTGGTCCCAGGACAGGGACAGCGAAGAGGTCAGTGACATTGGGTGTCCTTGTCCCTGTCCCTGTCCCTGTCCCCACATTCCAGCCCTGGCCCCGGGGTAAAATCACAGCGCTGTGAGAGACAGCAGGGAGGCGGGAAACACTTCCTTCACAGCCAATCCCAGGCTGCCCAGCTGTCTGTTTCTGACCAATCCCATGCGAGGATCTGTGCTCCTGACCAGCCGGGCGCTCCCTCACAGGGGGCGGCCCCTGAGGGGAGGTGGCAGGCTGAGGGGCTCCGAGGTGCGGCTGGCGCCATGTTGGGGGCCAGGGGGCCGCGCTGAGGAAAGTTGGCCATCGCCTGCTGTGCCAAGGGTGGTTCGCCTGCCCTGTTTCAGACAGCGCGGAAGGAGGTATAAATGGAGCCTGGTGGTGCAGATGGGTTCATACGGTGCCTGGCAGAGGTGTCCCTCGGGTACCTGACTGACCTGTGCTGGGGTAGGCTGTGAGCTGCACTGAGATTGAAATAAGAGGGTGTCCGACTGTCTGGTGGCTACATGGAGTGGGGCACAAGGGTGTGAGGGGAGTTTCTCCTTCCTCAGAAGCGACACACACTTTTTATAAACTAAGGTCCCCGCTGTCCACCACTTCCAACTCCTGCCCAGGGCTTTATGCTGTGAAGAAGCTATTGCAGTCAGTCTGGCAAAGGGTCAGGGCTGCAGAAAAGCTTTAAAGAAGTTAGGAGAGGCAGGTATGAGTGGGAGCAGGCTTTGGGGCTGCTCTGACTTCACAGGAAATTTGTCTAATGTTTGCACAACCAGGGACCCAGGTAACTGGGCGTTAACTGCATTTTCCTTGTTTTAGGTGGCACACAACCTCGAATTTGGGCTGATGTTTTTGCGTTAGTGCTGACCCTCATGTTTTCCTTTCAGGTAGAAGAGTTTTGATAGCAAGGAAAGCTGAAAACACAGGTAACTTACACAATACATTTTTATCTGATGTATAGCACTGTATTTTAATTTCCTTAGTTTTTTTCATCACTGAATACATTTTACAAACATGACTCTCTTGCTCTGAAAATAATCTAATACCAATACTAGCACAACTACAGAAATGTGGACTGACGGAAAACATTGGCAAATTCCATTCTGGATGACTCCAGTAGAAGTCTTACTGACCACAGTGCAGCAGTATTTTCTTAAGAGATTAGCGGATGAAGATGGAGGGTCAGAGAGTAAGCTATAGAGCTGAAGGTTTGCAAAAGGCAAACTCTTTGAAAGGTTTTTCTTAGAAGTTTAAGTGATAAATCTTAGTCAAACTCTTCATAAACATAGTTACTGTATTCATTCCTCCTGCTATCAAATTCGGCTGAATAGGATTGCATCTTTTTGGTATCACTGGAAGTGAGGTATCCAGTACTTCATTTGACTGTATCCAGGAAAAAAAATGTGCTTCCTCAAAATGAACTCCCACTCATCTGCCCCCAATTTGAAGGCCAAGAGCCTTAGAAATCCCTTATAAAATCTATCTGTAATATTCCTCAGTACATGCATTCACATTCTGTATGTACAATTATGATGCACATTTTGCAGGGAGAGGGAAACAGACTCAGGGAGAATGCTAAGATTTGACAGAACTGTAAACTCTATATCGGGAAATGATCCAAACTTAGACTTTTCCCATTATAAACCAGAAAACTGGATCTAAATTCTGAACAAATCATTCTCAAATTCTGAGGCCCAATTTGGTGTGGAACTACTGAATTCTCAAAAATCTAACCAAGGCCCTTGGGTAGGAAAACCCTTGGAGGTGATACTGGCAGAACTTGAGTTATCGCGAGAACCAGAGAGAGCTCCTAGGCACTGCACTGAGTGATTATTGTTAAAACTTCTGCAGTCACTTTCCTGAATCTCATCCCTAAAAGGTATCACATAAAAATGGGATATTCCACCTACAGAATGGTCGAAGGGATTTTGAGACTATAGGGACTTACGGGAAGATGAAACTCGGTGACATGAGGGAAAAAAAGAAGGGTCAAGAGTAGAAAGGAGGGAGGAAAATGGCTACCATGAAAGACACTTAAAACCACTTGAAATGTTCCCACCCCCCCCAGCATCCTGGCTCCAGCTCTGTGTTAAATTGCTTCTTTGGAAAAAGAGCCAGTCAGAGTACATTCCTCCTCAAGCCTGAATGCGTGCATTATAAAAATGTAGAGTAGCATGTAAATCATTCATGGAGACAGGGAAATAAATAACCCTTTATGCCCATATAAATACTGATCAGATGTTCATAAGGGGAATTTACATGGAGTTTTATTCAGTACTGTCAGCCATTCCTCAGTCTTCCATCATTCGTGCTGTGAAGACAATTCAAAATATGGCGGTGGAGAGAGCAGCCTCTCCACCAGTTGATCCACAGCACATCATGTAGAAAGCTCTGAACTTGCCCTCAGTACTGCTGTTATTTTTATTATGGCTCTTAGCCGGGTGAGATCATTCTTCCTGGTTTGCCTCCCAAGAAATAATGGGAAGCAGTATGTTTAGTCAGTGGATTGATTCAGTGATCTATTAGTCTAATCCTGACTCTGCCAATCATCTGCTAGGTGACTACAGGCAAATCACGTCACTTCTTTGTGCCTCTCTTTCCTCTCTGACCTTCTGTCTGTCCTGTTTATTTGGACTGTAAGTTATTGAGGGCAAGGGCTACCTCTTGCTGTTTGTACATATGTACCATGTCTAGCGCACTGGGACCTCAGCAATGGCTTAAGCTCTGAGCGGTGCTGCATGTAAATAATAACGTTCAGCTCCTCCTCTAGGAAGTCGCAGAAAGAGAATGAGTTGAGAGACAGTTGTATAAACCAGTAGAAGGCTAGAAAGAGACGAGGAAGAGCCTCTAATGTGAGCTATTTTGCTAGGTGCTAAACAAGCACAGAATGAAAGGATATTCCCTGCCCCACAGATCACGATGTAAGGATGCTTTGGCCATTGCAAGCTGTCCTGAGCTCTCAGAGCATGGATTCATAGCATGGATTCACAACTTACAAGCACTTACCATGCATAGGGAGCCTCAGGGACTGAGCCATATGTGGTCGTGTGTCCCTGCCACGTGGCAAATGGAAACTAAGGTACCTTTCTTGGCCCAGATTAGGCTAGATTATGTGATGTTATGTTGCATGTAGTGTGAACAAGGAGTACAGCAGAGCAGCTCCTGCAGGCCAGTTGGAAAGCTGTGGTAACCCAGCCCTGGGTTGTCTGGGTGAGCCCTCAGTTTACGTCTATTCTTTCTAGAAGGGTTTGATTGAAATTCTTTTATTTTAGGGGAACTCCATGTAATGGCAAGATTTGTACCCCTCAGCAGGACTGTGTCAGGAATGGTTTCCATGTGTGGTAATAGTGCCTCTTTCAAAAGATCCTTTTAGCCATTATTCTGGTTTTGAAGCCCCTCTTTTAGGTGCAGGTAAGCTTTGGTTGTAGTTGGTATTCCCTCAGTAAAACTTGCATATCAGCACTCCTCGCCTCGTCATCTACTGTAGATGAGGATACCTCATGGATACTGTGGACAACTTGTTAATTATTTTAGGTGTGTGTTTTTTGGATAGTGTTATGCTTTTTCAGAGACATTTCAAATACCGGGTTCCGGAAGTGTTCTGTTCTGGTGGAAATAGGCGTGGAGATCAGGCAGTGAGTTCCAGAATGAAGCCTAGGATTTCATTTGGTACTGTGCTCATCTGGCTGACTCCGCTCTAGTCCCCGGAAAAGGCAGTCTAAAAGATCAAAAGAAAGAGGATGATCTTGCATTGTGCTACATAGTTTTGAATATAAAATTCAGCATGTTGCTTTTTGTCCTTAGCACCAGCTTTTGGAGACTCATTTTAATCCTAAATATAGTGTAATAGTTAAGATCAGCTTTTTGGGGGGATCATCCAATTCAATAGTTACTTACTGGTGATGCTGAAAACAAAACTTGACCCATCAGATGCAGATAAATAGCAACTTGCGTTCTTTTGTTAAAGATGAAGTAAGAAAAATGAAGTGACAGATCTTGTATGATACTTTCCTAATGAGATGATGCATTAAAAATAGAGCTAAGGGATGTCCAGAGGTAAAGGAAGAAGCTCGAGGCTGATCGACTCAGTTCTCTGTGTGGTGGTCATCGATATTTTGTAGCATAGAGAGAGCAGCAAGCTGTATTTACCCTACCCCAAATAGCAGTATCTTCAAAATACAATGTAGAAGTTTAAATAAAAACTGGTGTTTTAGGCAGATGCTGTGCATGTTAATGGTCATTTCAAGAGGACTCAAAAAAAAAAAAAACCCACAACTTAAGATGTATTCAGTTTCAGTATTCAAAAGTATCTCCTCCAAAATGCTTCCTAGTGGTGTAAACAGCAACAACTTTTGTAGTTGCTTATAAAGAACACAATAACCACACCTGCATTCTGCCATAGCTCTTTATACCAGATCCCCTCACGGCTGTGAGGGGCACTGCCCTGTTGTATGTGATGGTGAGTTTCTGGGATCATAGGGTGTAAGTATATTAAAGAAAAAAATGTTTTGGATAATGTTGTAATCTTGATGAATGGGAATTTGTGCAAGGAATTCCTACTAGTTTATGTGTGAGTTACATGCATAGATCCATGTGCATCAAGAAGGCAAAACTAAACTCTCCAGTTTTAATTATCAGTTCCATGACCTTTTTATTCATCATACACAGTCCTTGGCACTTGGTAGGGGAGCCTTGGTACAACTGCTGGCCCACTCTTCAGGCAGGCTGATGAGTAAGCAGCTAATGCCTGTTCTAGGGACAGATAAACTGGCTGCGTGAGTTTTGACAGCCACCTCCAAATTGTGTGTGTTCTTTTCAGTCTCTGTTCTCCATGAGTCTTGTTTAAAGTCAGTATATGTAATATTAAAAAAATACTGAAAAATTAGAATGTGTGTTGAGCTGAAGCTTTAGCGCGCTAACCTGCCAGTACAAAGTATTTTGTTGCCTACTGCCACAGCATCTGGAATCAAGCAAAAGGTGGTACCAGCTCTGATGTGTATTGCCCGGACTGGACAGGCAGACTGGAACAACTCAGACTATAAACATAGCTACTTCCATTTCCATTGGTATAAAATAATACACAGATCAGGAATATTCCATTCACAAACTTTGGTTCAGCTTATAAATTCAGTTGAATTTTATGGTGCTACACTTACTTATTCTAGGTGACAGTTTGCCCCATCACTTTTTCAATTGCTGAAGAATGACAATAGTTAAAAACTAACACATACATAGTATGCGTAGAGCAGACATAACAGTGCAACACTTGGAAACAAACGATTTGAAAATTAAAGCAAATCTAAGTGCCTGAAATCCAAACTCTGGTGAAATTTTAAAAGGTTTGATAAACAGCTTTTAAATTAATAGTGTGTGTATATGTCTATATGTGTATTTTATTTCTTGTTATGTTTTCTTGTAATATGCTTTGCTTAATATCTGAAATAATTATTACCTTTTTCTGAAATCTGTGTATTTTCCATTTTAGTTGAGGTCTTGCAGAAAAGTAAATCAGAGAGAAGCATAAACATAAAATACAGTGGTTAAATATAAAAATTTAAGTACCTTGAATCAAAAATAATAAGATCATTGCTATGAAATTAGAAGAGACTCATCAAAGTAAAAGTAACTGTGACTAAGGACTATGAAAATATAAAGGGATTAACATATGTGGTAATAGGGCAATTAAATCCTTAGCTTTTTCACTGTAATGATTTTATAGCATCTTCTTACTGTTGCCAGTTTGGAAGCTGCCAGCAAATATTTTCTTAATTGCAAAAGGAGACAATATGTGTCCCACTGTTTCATTCATAACATTTGATTAAGTTAAAGAGGCTGCACTTCTGTTTGAGAGAACAAAGAGTTTGAGATGGAAATAGTAAAGACACATTGTGCGTTTGAAAAAAGATCCCTGGAACAAATGATTAACCAGAAATTTTACAGGAAAAAAAAAAGTCTACTTGTCTTGACAGAATAGCCTGATCCTGTAATAAACCCTCCCAAAGTCAACAGTTCATAAAGTCTTTTGTTCTAGTAAAAGGGTCTTTAATTTTTAACACAAACTCACACTTTGGTATGCATGAGCTTAAGTAAAATTAGAAGACATGTATATAATAGGATTTAATGGATTATCATCTGCATTTTCCAAAGATGTCAGCTTCTCTCGGCTCTGATGGAGTAGCACTTAATGTAAATTTAATTTGAAGTGATGTATGGAGGGCTTGAGGTGGTACTCTGTGATTCCCTAACTGCCTGGAGAGGCTCTGTGGGTAGCATCTGGATTTGGCTGCTCCACATGCCCAGCAGCATCTACTAACTAGGATTAATGAGGTGGCCTGTTCAACAGTGATCCAAAGGAGGTATGCTACATTTACTCCCAACAATATGAATAGGAGGGCCAGTTTCCTTTGGGGGCACACTGTTTGATGAAACTTAATGATGGTCTCGATATTAGGCGTAATAAATATACTGTATAGAAAGCACTTTTGCTTTGTCAGATTTAAATGTTATTTAATCATAAAATGGTGTTTGGCTTAGCAGGCTGAGTTAAAGATCATAATGGCCTCAGACGACATCTTTAAAGCTAATATTTTGCCTAAGTTGGGAAATAAAGTACCAACTTAAAAGATCTAGTATTTACCTTTGAGTCAATTTTTTTTTTTCAGTTTGGGGAAGAGAGGGAGAAAATCTCTGCTTGTTTGCAAAGTTATGAGACTGTCTTGAAAAATACCTTTGCATTTACCTCAATGTGTTTATGTAGAAATCAACAGCTATTAACTTAAGCAAAACTTCTCCATGTGGTCTCAGTCTCATTTAGGCGTCAGAATTGTATTTTGCCTTTGTGTCTAACTGAGCATTGAATGAAATCTCAGCTAATTTCAAATTCCCTTTGTCATCATGGTTTTCAGCCAAAAGTCTATAATAAATGGTCAGAAGATGAGCTGAGACTGAATGAATAGTGAGTGGTATTCATCAGCCAAACATAGAGTCCAGATCCAATTATATGTATTCATTAAGTGATAATGATATCATGGTCTTTAACTAGGAAGAAAAGAGTGTAATTGAATAATAACAGTTGTACAATCCCAGCGGAACACACTTTCCATCCCAGCACAGCGACCCTCGGGGATGATGCAGAATTGATGGAATTCTATTACTCTTTGATAGATTTATTATGAAGGGCTGAGTGGACTTGCTACTCCACTTTGTCACTCACACTAATCAGTATCGTAAGGCCCCGAGCGTGCAGGCTTTTGTATCCCTTTGACAAAGACAAGGTTAGGGGAGGATGACAGACACCCAGACCTTTACAAACCCATACCGCAAGATGAAATGGGCCAGCTGAGCTCTGAGCTGGGACAGAATTTTAATTTGTTTATCAATGGCTCACATGTGCAACACCATAAGGATATTTGTCAGAGGAGTAAGACTGAAGCTAAACTCTTTTGTTTGGCAAGTGGAGCTTGGAAAAATATTTATTGAACTGTAAAAAACGGGGTAAATGAAAGGAAGGTGAAAAGTCTAAATGGAGTGGAAAATAACTTGCATTACTGTGCATAAAGGATAAGGAGGATGGTTATCTTTGTCTATTTTTGTTTGTTTCGGTTGAAAGAAATTTACTCACAAACTAGAGTCTGATCTCTTGTTGATTTAGATTCTGGGGAGGGACTCAGACAAAACAGAAGTGGGGAAAATGAATTTCATGTGTTGTTTTTTATTGTTGTTTATTTATAAGAAGCTTCCAGTTCAGACAGATGGATTGCCCTCTTGCTTTTTCACCATTGAAAGAACAGCAAAGTAAATAAAATACCCTGGCCTTACAAGCCGAACTTGTAAATACAGTCTTGGATTTATAAAACCAATCTTGTATGTGTTCAAGTGTAGCTGTTTCTACTATTCATCGTTCCCATTCAAATGCAGGCAATGGGCTCTGTCAGCATGGTCACTAGCTATCAGAGCCTGCTGGATTCAGGGAAACAGACAATTTGTTGTGCTTCTGATCCGAACGGAGCTGCAACCAGCATTGGCATAAACAAGGCATTGCTTAGGAGGCTGCTGCCAGGGTTTGTTTTTTTGTCAGTGTTGTTGAATGATAGATATTTCCATCCTTTTCTTCTCCCTGAATTGCTTTTCTTTTTCTCTTTTTTAGTGTAGCATTCTGCATTCTAAGAGGGACTTGTCAATTCAGAGTCTGCGTTCAGTGTCTCTGTCCATAAAAACAAATAACTTGAGCCGAGCTGTTTTCCTGTGTGGATTCGCCATGCCAGCTCCTCCATCTCTGGTTGGGATTTCTGTGTCAGAGACAGCACAGTCAGCTGCGACTGCAGCAGCAATTGGCTTAGCTGGCTCCAGGGTGAATGTGCACTGTGGCTGACAGTGAGGCAGAAGCAGGGTTACCAGTGACCAGAACAGAAAGCATTTAGGAGAACATCACTTTCCCACATTCTGTGCTGTTCATTCTTTCTAGGGCTTGTCTTCCACAGAAGCTTTTTTTTCCTCCTCTGCAGCCAAAGGCACAGTGGTGTGGATGTGTCTGTGAAGCTCGGTGGCCCTGCTGGGTACATCTGAATGGCAAACTGAAAGTGCATCTGGAGCGTGGGAAGACATGCCCGCGCTGGTGGTTATCCTGCCAACAGAATGAGTGAAGGGAAGAGGACCTGGGTTTTGCCACACGTAGCAACCACAGCCCAGTTGCTGGCTGGCTGGTGCTTGGGTCTGGAGCCCAGGCAGAAGCCTGGTACCACATCAGCACAACTAATATGTGATTTTTGTTTTGCCTCTCTTGTTCCCCCTGCACGAGTAATTCTGAGGCCTGGCATTGGACGCTTGCTCTCTTCCAGGACCAGCCACATCCATAAACTCTGTGCTTACTGGGGTTCGGTTACATTTGTTTGGTTAAGGTGCCAGGGACTGTCTGAAAATTTCAGAACTGCAAATGGTTGTCTGCAGTGCAAATGAGACCTGCCCTGACGACAGTCCTTCTGCATGTCTTCCTTTGTGTGGCACAACTGGGTGTTTCCCTTTGGGTTGGATGGAGACTGCTTGCCCATGCAGGCATTTTTTTTTCCATTTCTTCGCATCTTGCACAGTCATGGGAGCGATGAGCAGATGGTAGCATTTTGCATCTGTTTCACAAGAGGATGCCCAGAAAATTGGGTTCTGCAAATGGAGTGCAAGAAGGGTAATCCTTTTCAGTGCCATGCATTGTGGTGACAGCATGGGATTTCACAAGCCCCCGTTGCTTTCTCGTCTCTCCCAGGGGCAGGCACAAGTGCCTGTGAACGGCCACTTCCTGTCCTGCCCTGCTTTGCTTCTCTGCGTTGGCACATGGCGACCAACAGGTGTAATCAAGTGGAAGGGGGTGTGCGACACCAGCGCTCCCACAAAGGACTACTTCCTGCAGAACAGATGTCATTTGCAGCGTTATGCTGCCTGCCCGTATAAACCCCTCAGTGTCTGGCCAGAGACCCAACCAACTTGCAGGCAGGCACAGTGCCTCCCAAACAGATGGGCACGAGCACAGGCAGGCCAAGGACCACATGTGAACGTGAAATATGTTGGAGGCGGGCAGGATGAGCAGCCAGGAACGTCACAATATCTTTCACTCCTAACACCTTCACAAAAGTGGCGAGATGAGATGCAGCTTAGAGGTGAGTTAACTCTCAGACGTAGAGAGGGGGAGGCAAGGATGAGAGAGAGCGCAGGGCCAGGCAGAGGGGCTACTTGGAAGAAGTGTTTTAATGATGTCGTCCTCCAGCTTTGGCTAATGCAGAGGAGTGTATACAGAAGAGGCCAGAATAAATGTTTGTAGCTTAGTGGTATGAATCCTGTTTTGGTGATTTGCTGAGCAAAGTTACTGTAATGAGAAGAGATATCCACATACCTAAGCAGACTTCCAGAGAGGATAAGAAGAGAATAATTTCAATTGGAAACCCAATGTTAAAGCTGTTGTGAGTTCGCAGCTGTCACAATGAATCCATTCTCTGCAACATTTCTCTTACAATTCCAAACACTGAAGTATTTTGCGATTTAAAAAAAAGTATTTATTAAAGAAAAAAGGTCTAGAATAGGAAAGCACAACCTAAGGCCAATAGAAAAGGCCAGCAGTGCCATAAAAATGTTTTAAATGAAATCTGCAGTACATCAACTAGAAAAAGAAGATGTTTAAAGAAGGCAGTCTTGCTAACTCTTTTCTCACTGGGTTTCGCTCTCAAATGGAAGATCATTTTCCATGAATAAACACTGTATGTGTGCTTGTCATATCTTGATCCACTGTGTTGGCAGAGAACAGATAATTACATGAAACTCATTGTATGAGTAGGATCTTTGTATTGCAGGGTGGGAATCACAAAGCAGAGTGCTAACTCATGCCCTGTGCCACCAGGAGCAGTCAGCGGGTTGAGTCTCGGCTTTGGTATCAGAGGAGCTCCACTGACCTCAGAGGAGCTGCCCCAAAATTCACCACTGGAACTGAGAGCAGAATTAGACCCCCTGAATTTTCACCAGTTTAGATCATGGGAGCATTCACCCCTGGGTATATATGTCGTTACCAAGGATAGCAATGTGGATCATTTGTCGGGATATTCTTTCATGGGAGATATCGAAATAATGATTTTATGTTGACCAGATGTTTTGTTATAGCTGATACAAGTCCCTTGTGCAGTATGCTTAGGGACATGGTTCAGTGGTAGACTTGGCAGTGCTGGGTTAATGGTTGGACTGGATGGTCTTAGGGGTCTTTTCCAACCAAAATGGTTCTCTGATCCTGTGATTCTACGTAACAGTGTGTTCCTCTGAGCTCTGCAGAGCACTGTAACCACAGAGCCCCAGCACTGCTGGCATGGCCGGTCTGGAGTCCGTGTGCTGCAGCTGAGGGAAGTGGACACTTGCAATTCTGCCAGTAAAATAGTGTGGAACCTGTTTCCGTGTGTGTCCTGGGATTTACTTCCCACTAGACAGTACAGTGTACACTAGCTGACTTATCTGTGAACCATGGAAACATTTTGAAAAGGTAAAGCAGACAGTACACTGAAGAATCATTTGTCACAAGTAATTGCAGGCAGTCAGAAAGAGCAGAGAGAGTATATGAATCATGACGTAAAAACAGTGAAGGGCAGGCATTTAGTCTGGTCTGTGGCTATAAGTGCAGTGACACAGGTTAGTCCTGGCATGATATACAAATGTTATGTGCAGAGGGACAAGTACAATGAATAAAGAATTCCCGTTTTCTCATTATCTCATGCAGCAGAGAGGTTTTTTACTTCACACATAACTCATAACTTTTAGTAGGCAGGAGATGGCTACATTGAATTAGTGGGAACATTTTGTTTCCTGAATTTAAATATTCTCGCTGTGACAATTTATTTCCAGTGTAAAATCCTGGTAGAATGCACAGAGGCAGGGAAATTAGCCCGAGCAGCCATTTCAGCTGGCCAGAACTGGAACTGGGTACAGCAGGCCCACCACCACCAAAGCACCAGATGCAGACAGAGTCTGGCTACTAGGCTTGGTAATGCTGACAGGCTATCAGACATCCCTGCACAGTACAGGTTAGGTTTTGCAGCTTCCTGGTCTATAAGCAGGGTAAGAGCTCAAAGTATAGATCATTAGAAAAATAATAGTAAAAAATTAGAAACAAAGAAGACAATTTTTTTATTACTTTTCCTTCACATGTCAGTGTTTCCATTCTGAAATATCAAAAACACTAAAATCCATGTAACAGATAAGGAGAGAGGTAGATTTGGATCTCGAGTGAAATCTATCATTCAAAAAGGAACAGCTGAGAAATCATGTACAATGCTATTGCTTATGAATTTGTTATAAAGGTAGACGATAGTAGGAACTTCTGTTCTTATGTCTGCCTCAGGAATTTATTATTTATGGGCAAACACATGCATGATACATAATAACTTTTAGTTGTTCTGTAATTCTCTTCACTCATACATCTTAAAATGATCTGTAAATGCAGGTAGAATTACTAGCTCCATTTTAGAGGAAGAGGAATTGAGACCGCACTGCTGGCCAGCAGTTGTCCACAAGGCAGGGCTGGATGGAGAGCAAATGTGGCACCTCAGTGTTCCATTGCAGCACTGGGCAGTAGGGCTTCCAGGATGGGATAAATTGATTTCTCTTGCTCCAGTTTTGCACCAGGATAATACCATGGGTTGAGACGTGATTCACAGTCACATTTGGATTTAGTCAAGGCAGCTGAAAAGGTTAGCACCACTATTTCTCCCCCACTAACAGCTGACAGTCAATTTTCAGCCTAAAATACTTGCATAATCGTCTGAATAGCAAAAATTCACTGGGCTGTGAATGGATTAGCTCCAGCAGACACACAGCTTGGGGGCAGGAACCTCTGGTGGTGAGAGTAGTAAGGACAAATGCCATTAGTAACTCTTTAAACTGTTCCAGCATAATTCAGCAGAGCTCACAAGGGTTGCACTCTGAGTTACTGGCACCTCAAACGTGTGGAGCTCTGTGAAGTGTGCAAGCCGTATCACCCAGTGGTTAACGTGCCTACTTCAGACTGGCGGGTAAGAAAGCTCAGTGTAAGCACGTTATACAACAACATAGATTACACGCACCATACAGCAGAAGTTCTTGCAACTAGTGTTCTCAGTGTGTGAAACACTGAAGGCAGCACAAAGCAGCTGATTATTGTCTTTGATGAAGTACTGAAGACACTGAAAGCTCTGCCTGTTTTCTTGTCCAAGTATTTTCTTGTGCCACTCCATAGACTTAGCCACAGATTGGCTGTAGATAGCATGTGTCTCTGTAACAAAGTGACAAAGCAGTAACCAAAGAAATGCAACCCACCCTAACCCCGTCCTCCTCCATAGCCTATCAATTAATAAGCTATACTGGGTAGTGGCAATAGGAAATGAATGGCTGGGCCTGATATCACGGGTCGTAGTGCAGTCCACCAGCTTTCCCTTTTCTGCTGACAGCCGGTTGTCCCAATGATTCATGTAGATGAGTAACACAAGCTGAAAGTTCTCATTTTCAAATGAAAATGGGAGGGAAGAAAGTTCCCAGAAAGTTGAAATACCCTGTTTTGACATTTTCAGAGCAAAAAGTGGAAATTTCAAATGTTAAAATTACTTCTAAAATATTCAAATTCTGTATTATATTTAAATATTGTTAAGAGATAAAAAGGTCAAATTCTAAAAGGCCATGTTAGAATTATTGTTTCAATTTTGCTCTGAAACTATTTCCCACATTGTACAAATTTTCCTTCATTGAAAATTTCAGGTTTCATTTCTGATCAGAACAAAGACAAATGTTCAGACTTCAAAATCCATTGCTCAGCTCTACTGAGCTGCCTGACTCATGAGAAGCCAAACTTACCCAGTGGAAGCAATCAGGAATTTTTAGGAACCGAACGGTGTTCTTAAACCATGCCAGGAATCAGCCTTTTGGGAATTCACAAACAGAATTGATGTATCAAAACTTTTTGCTGATGGATAAAATAAAAAATAAATACTGAGCTTCTTCAAAACAGACAGAAAAAAACATTTTTCTCTCATGCATTTTTCTATATACCTCTGTATAATAAGGCCAAAAGATTAGGCATGGAGCATCTTTGTAGACTGTGTATGTTTGTTTTTTAAACCTAGTACAGATAAAAGTGAACATCTGCTTTAATATAGCAGGGTTCCATTTCTGCTCTTCAGATTATAGACATCGGTTATTACATTTTCACCTCCTTTCATTTTGTCTGGAATTGGCTGTCATCTCATCTGTCCTGTCTTCAGAAATTTGTATTTTTTCTGGCTGTGCTTGTTGCTGTAATTGCATTATTCTCTAGTTATTTCTGTATTGGCTTACTGTGGTGGGGTAAATCAGTGCCTGCAAAAGAAGAGCAAAACTCTGAACTTCGGTGGAACTAAAATCTCACCCTTCCTGCTCTGGGTCTGCAGTCTCTATGACATGTGTTACCCGTTTGATTTTTTTCTTCGCATCCATCTTATGTTTCTCTTTTGTTAAGCAGTTGGGGTAGCTACCTTTGAAGTGAAGGATCAAGCTCAAAATCTTACTGTTTTGCAAGTGAAAAGAGAGATTTGGAATGTAATGTCTTTTTCAGCCTTAACAGTAACATCACTGCCAGCAACTCTATAACAAGGACTGTTACACTCCCACTCCTACTTAGTGGCAGAAATTGGTCTGTTTTATGTTCCTGCTCAGACATTTCCATTCATCTCTGCCTCGCTTTTAATGGCCCAATCTGTACCATTCTCGTTAGTCAGTGTTTACATTCATGGTCCATTTGGGTGGAACGATTTCTCACCTGAGGATTGCACAGCCATCGCTCCGTTTAGGTTTTGTGCACTGATTTTATTTTATGCTGAATCTGGCTATGGGTGGCCTTGTGTTTTCCAGTAGCAGTATGTCTGAGTTGAGTGCTGTTGTGACAAACACCAGCTTGGCTGGCATGCAACAAATGGTATAGGCAGATCCTGTATCACAGCACTGTTGTTATACCCTGCTTGTGAAAGGGTCCCTGTTGCTGGTCTGGTGCCATACGCAGAGCGTAGACTGGTGCACTTTTCCCTCCAGGACTTCTGGTGAAGGAGCTCTGTGGGTAATCTAGACAGTGGTTACCCTAGGTATCAGAATCTCCCAGTTCTGCAGGTCTCTAGGAGAGGGTCGGGAAAATAGGTAGAAGAAAAGAAGGCTGAAAAAAGACTTTCTAAGCTTATTGTAACATATCTTTTTTTGGGGGTGGGGAAGAGGGGCTGCCAAGCACCCTTTCCTCTTGAACTGCTGAGTTTTCTAGCCTCAGCTGAAGCTAAACAAATGAGTGCATACTTTTATTGCTGACAAATAGCCTATCAAAGGAGATGACTTTTGCAGACAGAACAATTACCCACTAACCAAAGGGTGACTGAACCAGGCACCCCCAACCTACAAGAACCCCGGTAAATGTAACAGTTGAGCAACTGAAACCATTTTGTTTAAGTCAAAACCTCTGTATTTAGCTGTTAATTTGAAGTGACTTGTTTTTATTTTTCTTTTTGGTGTTTTTTTTTTTTCTGTAATTGGGATGTTTCTTTTGTTGCACTTGTTTAAATTATGCATATCAGCTGCTGATTTGATTTAACTTTAATAAGAGTTATTATAAGATAATTAGATACTAAAGGGTTATTAAGAATGTTTTTAAAATTTAACGGTACTTACTACACGTCGATAAACATACTCTTAATAATCAATTGGTCTTTAATCACATAATTTTCTCACAAAACTTATGTTAAATCTTACTCAGCTATGACTTAAACTGAACCAAACAGATCTCAGATATCTATTACTGTAAAACAGCAACAGTTTTGCCTAGCCACTGCTTACGTGAGCAGTAATACGTAGTGTTCTGAGTAGTGCAGCGGCCTGGTAAGGTGAGCACTGCTGAGCACATGTGATGCAGATGAAAGGTGGAAGAAGTGGGCAAAGGTGAGGAGAGAGATAACAGATGGAAATTGCTAGTGAAGCTACCTTTGCTTTTACGTTGCTGACATTTTTCTAGTCGTGGCTGAAGGTGGGCATTGAATAGCGTTAGCATTTGATGGTGAGTAATGCAAACTGGAGAATGTTGTACTTTGTGCCGTATTTTATAACATACTTGCAATTTGGGAGGAAAGGAGAGGAGAGAGAAGAGCTAACTTTATTTACTAAGGGGCCGAGGTTCAGAGGCTGTAACTCCTGTTAAACATCTGTGATGACATAACATAGGTGTCTGCTTGACTCGCTGTGTGACGTGTGCAAGGCTGGGTAGAGGAAACTGGTCTGTGTGGTAAAGGTGGCTGACCTTGAGGTGTGTATTGGGTGGGATGATAAGAAACAGACCTGAAGGAAAGGAGGGAAGGAGATGAATGGGAAGAGGGAACCCCAGACAAGTGACTGTTCACTTGCATGAAGAAAAGACCCACCTGAATTTACATGCGGTTGATATGCAGCCAACCAAGTAAGATCAAGTCTAACCAGGCTGACCCTCTGCGGCCTGAGTGCTGTCCCCTTGCAGTGTGCTGCCTGGAGATCCGTAGTACATAGATTCGTTCAACTCATCTTCACTCCACCCCATTTACTCTTATTCCTCATTCTGAAGGCTCTTGATACACAACAACGTTTGAAAAACAATCGACAAGCAGTACCAGATGCCTGCTCTGCTGTGGGAGAGCAGCCTCCTGATGCCAGGCGTTGTACCTTCTGTGCAGGTGTTTGGACACACGGGCCTGTTGGGCCTAGGTGTGTCTAATTAACTACGTGTGCCAGCGACTAGCAGTAGAAGTGAACCTACTGTAGTACCTGCAATCAGCAAGTGTGATGTTTTCAAGGCAGTGCAGAGGATGTTGGTGCTTGGTTGGTCCTGATTTTGGTCTGTTTCATCCCACACACTTTTCACAAAAGTGTTCAGTTTTATTTAACATGCTGTTTATATCTTTCATTCCTGGCAGTAGAGTATCACAGATAGGTGGGAACTTTTCCTAAGCCTTTTCTGCAGTGCAGGACTGTATGCCCTTCCTACAGTTGCCAAATTCCCAGTCTGAGTGGGATTTCAGTACAGTAGTGGGGAAGTTGGCCACCATTTAATTAGCTGGTCAGAAGTGAAAAGAGAGAAAGCCTGCAATGCAGGAGTGCTGAATTTAGTGTTTGTTTCCATCTTGGCTTCTAGAGCAGTCATGAGCATGTTGTGTTCCACGTTTTCCTCTCAGATTTTCCTATCAGAAGCTGCCTCTGGACAGCTGACCCTCATGTGCGTGGGCACAAGGCAGCTTGCAGGCTTGCTAGGACATCCTCCAGCTGAACTCCAGCTCAGACCTGTGCAAGCTGGGCACCTTTATTTGTCCGCTGGTGGCTCCTGGCACGATCTTGGGGAAAACGTGTGCTTTGCATTTTGGTTGCCCACTTCGTGAATTTTGCGGGCAGGCAGTGTGTTACTGCGTATATATTCAGTTCTTTCTATGCTTAGGTCTCTGCTCAGTCATGTCCTCTTAAGTGGCTTTGTAATGCTGATAAATAGTAATACTAAAAAGGGACTAAGGGCCAAACCCATTTCTGGCTTTATTCCTGTGTTGTCAGTCTGGAGGCAGCTGTGCTATTATCTTTTTCATGGCTTTGTTCTTTTCTAGTAAAATTATAAGGTGAAACTGCAGTAGATTTGTTGATGTTTAATTTTAGTAAGTGATCTAGCATCTACTAAAGTAAAAGGCAAAGTCCCACGAAGGGGAGCAAACCAAGCTCAGATGTTGTTGATCTACTTCTCTGAGATTTGGTATTATTTTTTTCAGTTAAGGGTCTGGATACCAAATGTAAGCTTGTAAACTGTCTGTAGCTCCAAATGTGAAGTTCATGAACAGACTCCTGCTGACCTCCGTTAAGAACTTGGAGAACTGGCCCCTGTCATTGCAGAGCTATTGCCATGTTTGTGAGAGGCAGCAAGGTACAGCGCAGAATTTCTCAGCTATCGAAAGGGTCACAAAAGACAATCAAGGAGGTCTGAAAATGGAAAATGTTATTACAGTTTGAGGCAAAAACTCTTCTTAGCCTTCTGTTCTCTCATCCTTCATGCTTAAGTATTCCCTGTCAGCTTTGTAAAATACATGCACGAGTACATTATGTTGACTTACTGTTGTTACCCTGGTGCAGGGGTAGTATCTTACTGTTATCTCTGTGGTAATGTTTTTATGTAGCATAAACCTCACCAAGGCAGGATAGGTGAGAATGATTAATCAGGGGTGGTTGTTCCTCTACTACTAATGTAGCCTTGCAGCCAGCAACAGTATTTGTGTTAGCGTCTTGTGGGATAGGTTCAAGGCTTTGTTATATTTCTAAGAATCACTGGATCTGAATTTGTATGAGTTTGTGTAAGTCATCTCAGGGTCTGAGGGGCTGCTACAAAAGCGACTGATCTGGGTTATGATGTCTGCTTCCTCTGCAGGTTATCAGCCTTCAGCTATGACAGCACAACTGCTTGTGTAATGAGTCATTAACCCAGCTCAGTCAGAAGTGATCCTGTACTAAAACTCTTTAAGCTAAGCCAAATCATTTGACAGATCTGGACTAACTAGTGGCTACCTGAACAGTTCCATCGGCTGCTCTAAGGAGGAGATAACCTCCAGTGGGTGCCGATGGAGTAGGGAAGTGGGAAGCTGCTGCTCTCTAACCTAGACCAGCTACAGCATCCTGGTGTCGACCCTATTCAGCGACCCTATAGCTGGCATCCTCAATCTTTCCTTCTGTACAATGCAAAGAAAACAGCCTGGTCTCAGGGTGTTGCAGGGACTTGCTGGTTATACTGCTTGCACATTGCTGCCTGAAGGCTATGTTTATTCCAAACCAAATGCCAGGCTGTTCTTGAAGCGAAGGGATGGCTCACGTCCTGCAAGATGCACTGTCAGGCATTATGAAGAGGGAGCATTAGAGACAACAAACACTTTGTTGTCTCTAAAACTGGGAGGATCATTGAACTGCAGCAGGACAAATTTGGGAGGTTTTAGCCTGTTTTACAAATGAATTTACACATGACAAATGGTGACATTTACCAACCGTTGCAGAGGGCCCTAAAATAAAGAGGATGGAGGTTGAAAATATGAAGACCAGTCTGGAAGGAGATTGGGAGGAAAGATATTAATAGCAAACCCTTCCCTGAAATGCAAAGAAGTAATAAAAGAACTCCAATAAGATTCCTATTAGTAGTTTTTTCGTTTTTTTTTTTTTGGCTCAGACCCTTCTCAGAACATTTCGTTTAGTTCTGCTGCTTTACTGAACACTGTTGTCACTGCTGGATTGTGCACAACTGCAGGAAAAAGGGCAAAGCTCTCTGGAGCAGAGCCTCACAGCTCAAGGTGAAATCCCTCTGCCCTCAGAGGGGTCGCTTTGGGGCACACCCCGCAAGACTCCTCGGCTTTGTATCGAAAGCCAGTGCAGGTTTAGCGCATTTCCTCCATGGCCCTCCAAGACCGTAAATGTGGAGCTCCAAAGCAAGGAACGGCATATAGTTCTGTTCTGAAAAGATTGTTGTGGAGATCGGTGCTTTCACCCTGCCCGTTTGGCGTAAGTGTGCGGCCTTGAATAAATGCATCAGCTGGTGGCACAGTACACAAGAAGCAGGTCTTAAGAGAAATGAATTGGATTCTCTGCCTCCTTCTGTACCTTTAAGAGGAGAGTTCTCTAACTAATCGTTATGAAGACCATCAGTTTTATATACCTACCTATATGTGTGCATATATATACACAAATATATTTATAAATATGTATATGTACATATATATGTAAAAACGTGATGATAGCTGGTAGTACAATTCTTTAATGAGGAAGCAAAGGAGGACTGGTCATAAAGGATGCACAAGGAGGTGAAACTCCATCTTACCTTCATAAGCAGAATTTGTGGATGTTACTTTTTTTTAACGTAAACCTTTGATTTAAGCAACGCCAATATCGTCCAGTAAGCATCCAGTAAACATTATTGGCAGAATAACTTTTCAGGAGGGAATCACAAAAATTGCATTGAATTCTAGACATCATTAATAGTTATTTAGTATAATAATACTCGTTTTTTTTTTTTTTTTTTTTTTTTTAACTAAAACAAAAGCATTCCAGTTATAACTGAAAATCTCCAACTCTGATCGTGACCGGAGAAGGGATGTTACTGACTCAGGGCTAGTAGTCTTCCTTGCTGCAGCTACAGTGTCCTAATGTGGTACTACAGACAAATGCTATACAGGTAGCATGTGTTAGCTTGAAATGTGAAACCAAGGTCTTGAAAACCTGGGGCAATTAAATATCTTTTGATTTTGTTTTAGATAGCTCTGGCATCTTGGCTATAACTGGATTATTCCGTTTTCTCTTCCTGCATTCTTTCTGAGGTCTCTGGAATACATTTTTCACTTTCCCTTCTGGATAGCTGACACTATTGTGGTATCACAGTATGTTGCTAAATAGCTGATTCCTGCTACTCCATGTGTGGCTGTATTTCTGATGAATCCCAAATAAATCTTCAAACAGAAAATGCTGCATAATGTCAAATTATCATTATTATTAGCTCTGGAGATTCCATTAACACTGTTGTAAACCATCAGTAATGGTTGATTAACTCTGATAAATCATAATCTGGTGTGACTGGGGAGCCTTATAGCTATGGGGTTTGTGAGCACCCCAAAACTTTCTTCATTGCTGGTTAGCACAGATGGGAGCAGAAACAATCCAGAACATGTCAAGAATCTCTGTGTCTCTTGCGTGGATAAGCTTAATAAGGCAAACTCGTTGTTGAGGGAAAGCACTGAACTGATTCCAGAAACAATGAGGAAATAGAGCAAACAAATAAGCCTTGGTGATTTGAATGACTGAGGTGATCCACCTGATTGATATGGTAATAAGCACGTTTTCCTTAGTTACAGACTTGCTATTATCTCGCTGATCTGGAGCAAAAGCTTTCAGAAAATCTCTGCCATTCACTCATTTTGGGAAGTGTTACAGTGGATGCGCATAAGTACAGTAGGACTGTCAGAAGATGGGGGCCAGCTTTATCAAAATAGAGTGCTAGAGAGTTTGGATGCCCAGTTGGAGGAGTCCTAAAAGAAGTCTGATTTTTTTCTATGAAGTGCCAAGTTGTAGCAAGTGTGAAGGTGCATGATGATACTGTGAGTGCATTTTGAAAATCTTGGCCATGTGATTTGGCTGTTAGCTAATGTTCATGTTCCTAGTTTTCTCTAGAAGTTTTCTGAGCTCTTTATGGGTTACTGTTGCATGAGGTGTGATCAGTGCCTCAGGCAGGACAGGGAAATTTGGAGTCACCTTTGCGTTGTGATAATACTAAAAAGAAGCCACCTTGGCTGCATGTTCTGTTATTAGCTCTTACCTGCAGTTTTATATGAGATAATCTGATGAATTTATGCAGCTCATTTTTCTTAAAAATAAATTGTGTTAATATATATATATATCGCAAAGAAAAGGCAAGTGGGAATTCCTTTGTCAGGCCAACAGACTGCTCTGCTGCCAACTCTGTGAGTATTGTTTGAGTAACCAGAGACCTAAAATGATATTACATAGCCTTAATTCAAGATTAATCTACTTTAAGGAAACAAGGGACTTGATTTTTTATTACAGCCCCAACCCTACATTAAAATGATGTTAAGGGCCCTGCAGTCAGAGTCGTGCAGAAAAAAATGGCAGACAATTATGTCACTAAATGCTGTGCTGCAATATAAAAGGGAGCTAAATTAGAGTTGTTTGAAGCAAACTTAATTCTGATATTGCTGAATGAGAGTGTTGGAGTTTGTTATTTTAATGTTGGTTTTGTTTGTGTGATTTTCTTGGCTGTTAAATAGGCAAACTGGGTCTGACTGGAAAAATCCTGTATGAAGCATCACGTAGCTACCACTTCAGATCGTCTGAAGAGCTGGTATCTTTAGGTTCACTACAGTGACTTGGATTTTGAGTTGATAGATTGATTAATAACAGAAAATGCCATCTTGATGTGTGAACCAGCACAATACTGTAATGAGACATACTTTACTACTGGATCTCACAGATGCTTGCTGAGAGTACAGGAATTTTGTCGTGCAAGAAGCCCGGATTCCCCTCATGTCTCAAGATATGGTCAGTCTTTTCACCCGACTCTCTCATTTCAATCCCTTCCACTTCTCTGCTTTCTGCTTTCTTCTTGGATTAGTCCTGCCTCTCCCCTACGTTTCTTGCTTCTCACTCATTATCCCCTCCTTCCTCGCTCTGCTTTCTCCCAGCTTCTTGTCCTTACATGGCGAACGTTCTCTAATTTAATCTCAGTTTCTCTCTTAATCTCAGCTAACAGAGTTCTTCACGTAGTATCAGTCTCCCCTAATTTCCCACCTGCTCGTTTCTTCCAGTCCTGCATTTCTTGTTCCAGTTCTCCTTTCTTCCAGCTGTTAGGCCGAGACTGTCACCAGCTCTCCGTGTCCTGGTCTATACCAGGTGATGGTGTCCCTTTCTTCAGGGTGATTCCTGGGTGTCTCCCTGCTTTTTGCTGCCTGAGTGCTAGGATTGAAATAATTGATGGTAGCAGAAGGAGCAAGAGTCTTCTTTGCACTTACTTCATGAGGCTGGATTTCAAATCATATCTGCAGGATCTGTGAAATGCTTGCAGACATCTAGAGGCTATCTTTTTATTCCTGTATTTTAGTCTTGGCCTAATGTCAAACATTCAGTGGTTCTGAAGTCTAAACATACTTTAGGAGAGGGTGAAAACATGGCAGTGTAAACTGCCGCTGGAGAGAGGACTTGGGTGCGCTGTCTCCTCTGGCACGTAGCTGTCATCTGGGCGCTAGCCAGGAGGGGGGGATGTTCTATGCGAGGTCGGTACAGGTACAGCTGCTCGGCCCAGCCGCTGGTTTGCGTTATGAACCTGGGGAAGAAGCGGGGAGGAGAGTTGGCAGATAAAGGGGAGTCGAGAAGATCCCCAGTTTGTTGGCATCTTTTCTCTTTTCAGCTTCTGGCTTCAAACGTGGGACTGGTGGGCAATGAATAATTAAGTAATTGTGTAGCTTTGCAAGAGTGTCTGTAAAAAGGACACTGTCTGAGACAGATATTAGTCAACAATGTCTCCAGTACTAGACTTTCCCAAGGCTTGAGGGCTTCCGTCACTATTGCAATGTCTGTCATAGTGCTGAGCACATCTTTTTGGAGAGCCGCATCATAGTCATGGATTCAGTTGGTGAGTGAACTACATTGCATTGGACTCCCTTTCCCCGACCCAGCGGATCCAGAACTGCACCCTTCATGGCATGCTGTCTTTCAGCCTTGTCACGTTTATGTGGATCATGGATCAAACTGTCCTTGAGCAACCTCATGGTACAACCCTGAACCAGCCTGAGCTCAGAGAGCAGAGTCTGCCTCCTGGGGGCTGCATTAACCATCTGGGAGAGGGGCAGCAGACTTCAGGGCCCATCCGGATGAGGCTGAGTGTGCTGGGGAGGCAGGCTGCCCTGGTGGAGCTTAGATCCTGCCCTCGAGTGATGATAAAATATGCACAAGAGTGCTTCTGTGAAGCATGGTGTGTCCAGGAGTGCGCTCAGCGGGGGCAGTGTGACTTTGAACCATTTGCAACAGGAACCAGAATGCAAAGTACCCCGTTGGTCCTAGTACTTCTTTTACAATCAAATGCGTTAAAGACAAATATAACCCAATTACAAAGCAGAGAACCCACGGTAACAATTCAGATAGCACATGGGATGAAAAAATAATGTAGCTAAAAAGTCATAAAAATGAATACTATTTGATTAGATCCAACCCAGTGGTATCAGCTGATTTTGCTCATTTAACCTGTCTCCTGATCACAGTACAGCCGTCATTTAGCTGCAGGGTGGATGTGTTCATACCGAACTATTAATCTGTTTCAAAATGCCATAACATTTCCATGAAGAACTTCCTAATTTTTTTTTCAGAAATTAAATGTCTGTTTAAAGTTCATTCCCTCCTGCCGCAACTAATTGAAATGAGATTTGGTTTATCTTTATGACATGAAATGAGATTGAGTTTCATAATAATAACAATAATGATAACTCTATAGATTTTAGGACTAGTAGTTAATAATTATAGTAATATGTGGAGATTAGAGAAGAGTAATGCAGCATAAACAGACCATTGTTATTTGTTGAGATGTGGGATTGGCTAGCAAGCAGTTAATACCAATTTTCTTATTTTGTATCTATTTTCTGTTCTCATCGAATTTTAGCCAAGTGCATTAATTAATTTTGCTCTAGTTTATGATAGGGTAAGGAAGCTTTTTTGAACTATTGGGCAATTTGACACGTAAAGAAATGGATTTTAAAAAGGGAAAATTCTTAAAAAGCAAAAAGCTAGGAAATACAAACATTCATCAGCCACCATTCATCTCCCCACCGCTCCTGGGGGTGTATGATCAGGAGTTGGCCCTGGGGGTGACCGTAGCAGCTTCTGCTGCAGTCTGAAGGTGAACCTGAAGGTCCTTCGTTCTGAGCTGATGCACTGAAGTCACGACGAGAGTTTCTGAGGGCCAGAAAGGCCCGGTGCTTTGCCCAGTGGGCTGCACGCCAGGACAGAGGTCCTGGGGGTGCTCCCCAGTTCTGTTTGGGGGTGGGATTTTGATCCAAACTGTTTGAGCTCACCTAGTGCCCAAGCCTGTACAAAACAGTGGTGGAATGAGCTCCTTAGAAGTGCTGTGAGAGTGGCTGTTGTGCCAAAGCCCTGTGTTAGAAGAGAGAAGAATTTTTTGCAAATGCTGACTACGTATGTCTGTATATGTCTATGTATATGCATATAAGCTACGTATGTGTATTTTAATAATTACTCAAAAATGTGTTTGTCATCTTTTGAACAGCCCTAGGAGTTGTGCAACGGTTACGAGTTTGGGTATTTTAAAGGTTCTGCTGCTTATTAAGAGGGGAAGGATTTGAGGCATTAAAGAGGCAATATACCCCTGCGAAATGGAGGGGTATATTCCAGAGGAGATCTGCATGTCCGTTTTCCCTCATGGCAGCTTTGTTATTTGTTTTACCTTCTGTGGTTGCTTTTATTCACTGAAGCTGAGCCATACAGTGCTTCATATGTGGAAAAATATAACTGCCTCCGGTTGTGTTGCCTTTAACCACGCTGAGCTTTACCTTCTAATATAAATGGCTGCTGTTTGCAGTGGGGTTTGGGGGAAGTAAGGCAGTGTTTAATGTAAGTCAACAAGAATGTAGGCCTTAATGCTTTGAATTTCAATGCCTTCTTTCTTAAGGGAGGAGTCAAAGAAAAAGCAACATAGGGCATGGAGCCAGATCTCTGGGCTAGGTTTGCAATACGCTGCTACGTGCTGATCAGTGAGATCAGCCCCAGAGGTGAGGAGCCAGCGAACACAGCCCCTGGAGGAGAGGACAATGATTTATATTAGCCTGTAGAAGAGACGGGAGGAGATTTGGGCAGCAGATTTGAGACTTCTGACACTTACCCTATGAAATTCAGATTTCTCAACCAAAACAGGAGAAAAAATGTCATCTTATGGATCTCCATCCATGGTGGGTATGGATCGGAACAGTGACTGTAGAAGCTCTCAGCGCACTCAGATTTAGGGCCTTTGTACTTCGGGGACATCCACCAGCCCCTCTGTGTGCCTTGGAGGAAAGCAGAGGCTGAAGATTTGGTCAGGGTGGGAGAGGGCTGGCGGGGAGGGGAGCTGGCCGTGCGGCGAGGGCTTGCTGGTGCGGGGAGGAAGGGAGTTGTTGTTATTGGAAGTAGTGTCTCCGAGGGGGACTCAGCTGAGACCTTTTGGGAGAGGATGGAAGGAATTAGTTGACACAAAGGACAATTGGCTGTAATGGTTCTTTCAGATCGTTATGTTTTATTGTGTAAATGCATGTTTATAGGGTTTTTTAAAATGCAGATTAAACACCTAGCACTGTATTTGGATAGTTGGAAGAAAGCATGTCATTGACTCAACAAATCACTGCCCCTTCTTTTAAGCTGATATGTTCCTCATGCTAAAATGTGTTTGGGTGATTGGGTGGTTAAATATGTGTATTGCATAATCAAAGTAGTCGGTGATGCTGCTGGCAAAGCTAAGGCATCGGAAGAGAGACACTCTTAAACAGCATCTCTGAAGTGTCTTTGAGGATACAGACCTGAAGATTGCCCTTATTTCTGTGCACATAGCTAGAAGATGGAAACAAATGCACTTAGTTTGAGTTGGAAGCCAACATACAGTTTAATTGTATGGCAGATTCAGTGAGGGAAAACATAAGCCTCTGCTTTTTCGTTACACCTGATGATGAGCTTATAGTATGGACACGTTGGCTTCAATCATCTCTCATGATGGTGCAAATTAGAAGTAACCCCACTGAAGTGGTGGGAAGGACAGACACTTCACACTGGTGTCAGTGGGGGGAAAAGCAGGCCTGCTGTTTGCAAATACTGCCCTTAAGAACAGAAATTAGCTAAGACCTGAAGGAGTTAACACAGGTTTTTAAGTGAGGAAGTAGTTTTTCTTTGGCGTATACTTAGTTTCTTAATCACGAAGATGGTTCTAGCTCTCCTGCTGTGGGGCACTGAAGAATGAGGTCAAAATAGTCCTCTTAAGACCCCCGGTTTAGGCTAACTGGCAGTGCTGTGGCTTCTCCACATCGTTCCATATCTTGTCTCAGCGCTGCTGCCCACAGGGTCCCCTTTCCAAGGACGATTCTGCTCAGTACCTTTCTGTGTACTTAAAAAGCTTTTTCCTCTCTTTAAACCTCCCAGCACCATCATCCCAGGCAGTCTTGCAGAAGATGAGATAAAATACATTTTGAAACCTCTGAGCGGTCAGGATGACTTCTGTGGGAGCACGCAAGGACCACCCTGTCCCTTCAGAGCAGCCTTGCCAGCCCGCTCACTGGAACCCAGGTCTCTCACATGAAGCGAGAGC